>CAUYQV010097223.1:0-26647 GCA_963574575.1 Galagoides demidoff
CTGTGGTCCCAGCTACTTGGGAGGCTGAGGCAGGAGACTCGCTTGAGCCCAGGAGTTGGAGGTTGCTATGAGCTGTGATGCCATGGCACTGTACCCAGGGGGATAGCTTGAGGCTCCGTCTCAAAAAAAAAAAAAAAAAAAGTTCCTTAAGGGAAAATACATTTTATTTGTGTTTTATTTCTTTTTAGAGACAGAGTGTTGCTCTGTGGCTGGAATTCAGTGGCACTGTCATAGCTCACTGCAGCCTGGAACACCTGGGCTCAAGTGATCCTCCCACCTCAGTCTCCTGAGTAGCTGGGACTACAGGTGTGTGCACCATGATGCCCAGCTGATTTTTTTTTTGCAGTTTTGGTTGGGGCCTGGCTGGGACCCGCCCCTCCCCCAATATGGGGCTGGTGCCCTACCCCTTGAGCCACAGGCACTGCCCCCAGCTGATTTTTTTCATTACTTTAGAGAAGTGGTCTCTATTTGTTGCCTGATTTTGTATGTTAAGCACATTGCATAGAACATGGCATAAAATAGGTGATCGATAAATCTACTTATAAATAAATAAGTTCCCTGATTTTATTTCTGAAAGTAAAGTGATTCAAGCAGTCCCTCTTTAAACCCATGCAGACCCGGTTGTAATGCCAGTCATATGGCATCACTACTGCCAAGACAAATGCTCTTTTTTTCCTGGCAGAATAGTTCGTGGTTTTTTACACCAGCCTTTCTGCCAAGAGGTGTGATGAAGGAACTGATTCAAAAGTTAGGGGAATTGTTGGCTGATTGGCTCTTCTTACTTTGTTAGCTAAAGTCCTTCTTATAATTGTGTCCCACCCCAAGAGGTGTACCATATATTGTAATCCCCATCCCCTTCCCTCCTCCCCTTTCCCTGCTCCTTTCTTCCCTCCCCCCCCACCTTGAATTGATTTGAGTTTTCCTCTTATGAGGGTATGTTTTAGATTGTCTCCTGGCTTCATATTAGAACTGAGTTCATTGGATTCTTGCTTCTCCATTCTGGTGATACTTTACTAAGAAGAATGTGTTCCAACTCAACACATTTTTATTTTATTTTATTTTATTTTTTGAGACAGAACCTCAAGCTGTCGCCCTGGGTAGAGTGCTGTAGCATCACAGCTCACAGCAACCTCCAGCTCTTGGGCTTAAGTGATTCTCTTGCCTCAGCCTCCCAAGTAGCTGGGACCACAGGCGACTGCCATAATGCCTGGATGGTTTTTGGTTGTAGTTGTCATTGTTGTTTGGCAGGCCCAGGCTGGATTCGAACTTGCCAGTTCTGGTGTATGTGGCTGGCACCTTAGCTGCTTGAGCTACAGGCGCTGAGCCAGCACATTTTATTTTTAATCCAATTTCAAGTTCCCACTTCCTTTTTAATTAAGGCCAAGAGTAGTTAACAGGATTTGGGAATGGTTACCAGCAGGATATGAGAATCTTTCCAATATCCTTCTTCAAGTTCTTATCATAGGAATAATCGAACTTTAGAAGATTTGTATATAGACTTAACTAAAAAACAAAGTATACCATGCATGAGTCAGCAGATTGACTACACTGTGTTATGACTCGTCCTTCAGATTTCTTTCCTTTTCTTGAATTTTAGTCCAACTTGAACAGTATTAACATGGAGTATCACAAGACCACTAAGAAATACCTTAGGGATAACTTTCAGTACAGCAGAGAAAGAGGAAGGAGGGAAGGGAGAAAGGCAAGCAAAGGAAGGGCTTGCATTACACTTAGTGTATGTATCTGCACAACAAGAAGATTTTTAAATGTTATTTAAAACCCAAACTGCTACGACTCTTAATCTGGCATAATTCCTATCACTGATTCCTATCAGTGGAGAAATCATAAGTAAAAGGGCAAGAACATAGATGAGACTCTTAGGCCATCATATTATCCTAATGAGAGTTGGACATACCCAGGTGGGCGGGAGGCAGAGTGTGAGGGTGAGATTGAGAAAGTTGAATTGCTCTGTATAATAAAATGGGAAGAACTGTTTGCTGGGGTAGGGTGTAGGGGGTGGGAATTATTGCTAAGAGACAGCCAAAAATGAGGACAGAGGGAGAAAGGCCCATTGCAATAGTGGGAAGGAGGAGGACTTTTAAAAGGGCAAGGAAGGTGGTACCTGTGGCTCAGTGGGTAGGGTGCCAGCCACATGCACCAGGGCTGGTAGGTTTGAGCCCGGCCTGGGCCAGCTAAACAACAATTACAACTGCAACAAAAAAATAGCCAGCTGTTGTGGCTGGCGCCTGTAGTCCCAGCTAATTGGGAGGCTAAGGCAAGAGAATTGCTTACGCCCAAGAGTTTGAGGTTACTGTGAGCTGTGATGCTACTATGTCTACCAAGGGTGACACATTAAGTTAAGACTCTGTCTCAAAAAAAAAAAAAAAAAAAAAACGGGCAAGAAGTCTGTTATTCAATTTGAAATTGTTAATCTTGCTGTAAATGACAACACACAAACACATCCATGTTCCCAAACATCCAGATAAAGCCTCTGCATACTCAGAGCTTACGTGAATGAGTCATTATGGAAATCACGGGAAAGGGGTTATGTTCCACATCCTTGGGAGATTTGGTGGAGATCAAAGATGATATTGTTGTGCCCGAAAATTCTTCCAAGTGAATCCCAACAGATTGTCTGAGACACACTCTGATGTAAAAAGCAAGAGGTGAGATTTATTCAGACCCAGGTCTGGACTCTCCTCGCATGCAAGCCTAGGTCAAGAGAGAGTCTCAAACCTGGGGTGGAGGAAGTTTTTATGGGGTACAGAAAGCAAGAGGGGTAGGGTCGGATAAGAGTACACTTTTCATTGGTGGTTGGTGATTTCATTAGTAAAGGAGGATTTGGATTGGTACAGGTGAGGGGTGGAGGAAGGCAGCAGGGAGTGGCTCTGCAGGATTTACTGGCAGAGGTTGGGGCGGAGGGGCTAGGAATGGAGTTTATGCAGTAAACAGCTAGGAATGGGGCTTGTGTAGTAAACAGCTAGGAGTGGGGCTTGTGTAGTAAACAGCTAGGAGTGGGGCTTGTGTAGTAAACAGCAAAACAGAGCTAATCTGGCCCTCTCATTTCCCCCTTCATCTTGTGACTGATGCTCAATCCTGAGCTCTATCTTTCACGGTATGCACAGGGGCATATTGGGAAAGGAGGACTGATAGCTGAACAGTATTGATTCAGCAACAAGGTGATTAATGATGCAGGGTCCTAGAGTCAGTAGCAGGAGCAGGATTAAAAGGGGGCCAGCATTTGCTGACAGTAAGGTGGTGAGCCAGGGGGACTTGTGGAACAGAGACTTATATATTGGGATTGTTCTCATTCTAGCTTACACTCTTGGAGTCCCTCCCTAACTAATTCCATAGATTGTTTTACTACTCCTGAATGGTCTGCATAGAAACAACATTTTTCTCCTAAGGCTGCAAATCATTAATTCTGGCCTGCATGAAAGTAGTAATGATGCAGGGCTCAATAGTTAGAAGTAAGATCAGGAGGGGACCAGCAATTGCTGATGGGAGGGCGGTGAGCTAGGGGAACATGCTGAACAATGACTTTTACAATAGCATCCTGAACATTTGCACAAATTAAAGTTCACTTAGCTCTCATGAGTCTAATAAAGAGCAGTCGTATGATGAAGTAGATCTTCATGCTTCGGCCGTGCGTGGACCAGTCAGCTCCCAGGGTGTGACTGGAGCAGGACTTGCCATTCTCCACAACACCATCTTGAGGGGGTTGTCAGGATCCGAGGTAGCTTCCCAAGGTCTAGGAGTTGTTGAGGTGCAGAGTCCACTATGTGGGGACTCAGTCAGCTGCTGTAATGGATTCAAGCAGGAACTTCTGCTACTCTCACAGCTGTAGGTGTGGTCAGGATAATGTTGTAAGGGCCTTTTCACCTCACCCTCAGGGGAGACACACTCCAGTCTTTGACCCACACAGCAGCTCCACAGATCAGGAAAGGTTACTGATGGGTATCTGGCCAGTTTTCCAATGGGCTTTCATTATTGGCCTTATAAGTCAACCTTAATTCCTTAACGCAGTCTGGACACCTCTGGAAATGCTATTCCAGCCAAAGCCTCGGTAAAATAACCAGTGCCTTCATCATGTCCTCTGGAGGAGCATTGGAGCAAGCCCACAGTGGGGGTTTGGGAGAAATTCCCGGCCAATGCACCAAATGTTGTGCCCCAAAATTCCCCCAAGTGACCCCAACTGACAAATCTGAGACACACCCGGATGTAAAAAGCAAGAGGTGAGATTTATTCAGACCCAGGTCTGGACTCTCCTCGTCTGCAAGCCTAGGTTGAGAGAGAGCCCACTTATAGTCTTCATACAGTGTCTTTGGCTGCTTCCTCCTCATCTTCTTCACTTCTTTTTTTTTTTTTTTTTTTGAGACAAAGCCTCAAGCTGTCACCCTGGGTAGAGTGCTGTGGCATCAAAGCCCATAGCAACCTCCAACTCCTGGGCTCAAACGAGTCTCCTGCCTCCGTCTCCCAAGTAGCTGGGACCATAGGTGCCCACCACAGCACCCGGCTATTTTTTGGTTGCAGCCATCATTGTTGTTTGGTGGTCCCGGGCTGGATTCGAACCCGCCACCTTAGGTGTATGTGGCTGGCGCCTTAGCCGCTTGAGCCATAGGTGCTAAGCCATCTTCTTCACTTCTAAATATCACTCAGCCAAGGCTCTTTATAGTTCCAGTTATCCACAGGAGGTCCCATCCAGTACCAAGACCTAGGTTTCATCCTAAAATTTTGACTTCTATATTTATATATTTGGTTACCTAATCAAAATTGCTCTTGCATATATAATAATCATCTCATGTTTCCAAAAATGAGTTCTGTTTTTATTCAGAAATAAACACTTGACATTCCCTAAGTGTCCTTATTCTCAATCTTCCTCCCTCCAAATGGCAACTCCATTCTACCACTTGATCAGGCCAAATCCATGAAATCATCATGTGTGCTTCCATTTGTCCCAGATGCTCAATCAGTGAATCCCATAGACTCTATCTTTTCAGTATATCTAGTATTTGACAACTCCTCACGACTCTATTGTCACCACTCTGGCTCCCAGACTATCATCTCTTAACCAGACTAGTGTAATAGTCTCCAAATTGGCCTCCCTACTGCCATCCTGCCCTCCCTATAGACTGTTTCTATTCAGCATCCGGAGTAAATTTTCACTAGCAGACATGTAGTTGCTTAGCTGTATTTTAGATGCCATACTCAATATACCAATAGTCTACTTAGTTTATAGATAGGACCCTATCTCTGGTATTTTTTTTAAACAAATGTGCTTTAAGTTAAAATAATAAACAGGCTTTTGTTTAAGGGGTAGTTGCCTGATACTATTGCTTCAGCAGTTAAATTTACCAGTAGTCTGGAGGGAAGGAAATAAGTCAAACATGGAGACCTGAATGCAAAAACCACGGGCGAGCAACCAACAGGACAGACGACCTCCTAGAAAGGCCACCCAAGAACACAAATCTGTCTGAGGTTTTCAGAAAACGCCAAAGTAGGAAACTTGCTATAAAAAATCACTACGGCCCCATTGTGTGATGCTTTTACTTTTGTTTAGCATTGATTCTACCATATGTTTGTTTACTGCCTGTCTCCTCCTTCTACAAGCTCCACGAGATTGGTGGACTTTCATCTACAGTACTACAGGGAGTGCTGGGCACATAGTACGAGGCTCAATCAGTATGCTTGATCTTAGCCAAAAGGCCGCGAAACGATCTATCAGTATTTACAGAACGACTCAATACACAAAATTTATTTCAAGGGAAGGTGAGGATAGGGGTGAGGTGTGACTTTAATGTGAATTTACTGAAAAGGGAAGCATTAAGATTAACCTAAAGGAGAATAGTATTCTGACATTACCCAGAGAATAATATAGTTCCTGTTCCAGTTTTGCCAATTACCATTCTAAGTCTCAGTATCCTCACCTGGCCTCACCCCGGGGGTGGGGGTGGGGTGGGGGGGGACGGTGAGTGGGGTGGGGAGACAATTAGAGTACCCATTTATAGGGTGATGAGAGTTAAATCAGAAAACATATGTAAAACCCTTTGGGCAGCACCCAGAACTACATAAAAACGCAGCTATTTTGTTATAATATTTATACTACTGTTACATACCGCGTACATAAATCCACTCACAGCTGATGTTGATTCCTGGTGACCCCTAACCGAACACATTGCTTCCACCTGCTCCTCATAATTCACTCTCGATACCACGGCAAAGACGTCTGTCATGATGTTAATTTACTACCATTCAGAGGTACCTAACTTTGGTCTGCAGCTAATAGTGAATAAATAAGGTGACTGCAGGGTCTAACAATCAGGGTTCCTCAAACTATGGCCAGCAGGCCACATGTGGCCCACCTAGGACATTTATCCGGCCTGCTGGGTGTTTTTGCTGCCGCTGCCTGTCCTGCTTAGCAGCCGACTCGTCCCAGCCCCACAGTCCGGCCCTCCAACGGTCGGAGGGACAGTGAACTGGCCCCCTGTTTAAAAAGTTTGAGGACCCCTGGTAGTGTGAACCAAATTTGTGCATGCTACCGTTTACAATCCTGCAGGACAGGGACAAAGATTTATTGAATTCTCCACCTCCCAGAGCTTGGCTGGGTGGCAGACACATGTCTGTCAATGTTGATTATATAATAAATGAATGAGCATGTCATCTCCCGGAGAAGTATTTCAGGCTGTCAATCGCCTTGCACTGTCCTCCACGCGAGCAGAAAGAAGCTCACTAGCCAGACCAAGTCAGCCCTAGCCCGCACCGCGGGAGCTCAGGGAATTAGCCATCAGCTAGCAACTCCGAGCGCTGGCGGGTTCCGGGAATCTGCGCACCGTGCGCCCTCTGGCGGCCGCTGCGCGCGCAGGTCTGGCCGACGCGCCGCGGACCCGCCTTCCAGCGTCGCGACGGAAAAGCGCGCTGGGCAGCGCGGGCGGGGCCTGTCCTGCCCGGATGGAGGAGACCGGGGCTGCAGAGCGCCGGGATAACCTTCCCGGCTTCTTACTGGCGCTGCAGACCCGGGGCAGACCCGAGAAGGCGCCGGCGCGGGTGCTGGAGCAGGACTTGCAGCAGTGGGGGCTGACAGGTGCGTGGGCCCCGGGCGAACTTCCGCCCAACTCGCCGGGACTGGCCTCGCCCGGGTGGACGCTCGGTGGGTGGCTTGCCTGCCGTGGCCGAGGCCTTCCCTTCCCGCTGCCGGGGTCGTGGAGGGAGAGGAGCCCGTGCCCGGGGCGGGGTGGACCCGGCTCCCATCTGTGCCGTACGGGCCGGCGGGCGCGGAACTCCTGGGGTTGCGTTCGGGGGAGCGGGCCGAGCCCGCGGGTCGGGAGACTGGTAAGTAAGGTCCGCGCGAGTGCAGCCCCCGAGGGCGGGAGGGCGTCTGGCGCGCCGGTGGTGGTAGGTTTGGCTCCTGACCCCGGGGTTCAATGGTTGCTTCAGCAAAACTATCAGAACTCATCGCCCAGCTTCGTTTTTTTCTCCGTTTGCTGTGCGCGCGCAGGTACAATTCGCCACTGATTAACTCACCGCCAACGCTGTAGTTTGAAATATTCGGCGGAGCAAAGTGGGTCTGCTCCCCACGGCACGGACCTGTCGTCTGCTTCCACTGGCGCTTCCGGAGGGTCTGCACGGCGCGAAGTTTGCGGTCTGCGGCGGCTGTACTGGCCTCCCGGCTTTCCACAGAACCGCCCCAGCCTCGTTCTTTCCATTCCTACATGGGGAGACCATGGCAGTGGGACAAAGTTGTGCACCAGTAATCAGTGATACAGGCGTTCGATATTTATTTATTTATAGACAGAGTTTCACTTTGTTCCCCTCGGTAGAGTGCCGTGGCGTTTTAACTCACAGCAACCTCAAATTCTTGGTCACAAGCGATTCTCTTGCCTCAGCCTCCCAAGTAGCTGGGACTACAGGCGCCGGCCACAACGCTTGGCAATGTTTAGCTGGTGGGGGGGGGGTCTCCCTTGAGCTCAGGCTGGTCTTGAACCTGTGAGCGCAGTCATTCCACCCTCCTCGGCCTCCCAGAGTAGAGTGTTGGGATTACAGGCCTGAGCGCCCAACGCACCCAGTCCTAATATTCTATATTAAACCCTCTTCTTACAAAACTACCTGAGGTAATTTCTATTATCTGCAGTTGACTCCTAAGTGTTTAGGACTGTTATTTTTGTGGATATATCATATTATTTTTAATTAAACTTTTAATTTTTATAGTATTTATAGATTTACATACAGTTGTAAGAAAAACACAAAGGTTACAGATCCCACGTAACCTTTGCCCAGTTTCCCCCACCAGTGCTGTTATCTTGCTATACTGTAGTATCATCGTCACAACCAGGATGCTGACATTGATACAGTCACAATATAAAATATTTCCACCACACCTTGAGAGCTACACTCACTTCCCTCCCACCCCTTACTTACTTTCTTAACCCCCCCCACTAATCTGTTCTCCAGTTTTATAGTTTTGTCATTCAAAAAATTACTTGTCATTTAAAAAATTACATTTACATATAATTATACAGCCTGTAGCCCTTGGGGGTTGGCGTTTTTTTTTTTTTTGTTTGTTTGTTTGTTTGTTTGTTTTCACTCAGCCTAATTCTCTGGAGATTCATCCAGGTTGTTTGGTATATTGGTAGCTTACTCCCTTTTTTTTTTTTTTTTTTTTTGAGACGAGTCTTACTCTGTTGCCCTGGGTACAGTGCTGCAGCATCATAGGTAACAGCAACCTCAAATTCTTAGGCTCAAGTGATCTTCCTGCCTCAGCCTCCCAAGTAGCTGGGACTACAGGCACCCAATACAAGGCCCAGCTAGTTTTTCTATTTTTAGTAGAGAAGGGGTCTTGTTCTTGCTCATGCTGGGCTGGAGCTCCTAAACTCAAGCAATCCATCCACCTCAACCTCCCAGAGTACTAGGATTATAGGTGTGAGCCACCATGCTGGCCTAGTTTTCTCTTTATTGCTGAGCACTACTCCACAGTGTGGATATGCCACAGTTTGTTTTAAACAGTCACCAACTGAAGGCTGTCTGAGTCATTTCTAGTTTGGGGCCGTTACAAAAAAAAGATGTTATAAACATTTGTATACAGATCTTGTGTGAATATAAATTTTCATTTCTCTGTAGTAGATTCCTAGGAGTGTTGTGGGTACATCATGTGGTAGTTGCGTGTTTAATTTTTGAAGAGGGCCGAATGTGGTGGCCCATGCCTGTCTGTACTCCTAGCACTCTGGGAGGCTGAGGTGGGAGGATTGCTTGAGCTCAGGAGTTGGAGACCAACATGAGCACGAGCAAGACACTTGTCTCTACATAGAAAAAAATAGCCAGGCATCATGGTGGATGCCTGTATAGTCCCAGCTACTCCAAAGGCTGAGGCAAGAGGATCTGCCTCAGTTTTTTCTTTTCTTTTCTTTCTTTTTTTTTTTAAAGAAACTGCCAAACCTTTTTCAGAGTGAATGGTATGAGTGATACAGTTTCTCTACATCTTTGCCAGCATTTGGTATTGGTACTTTTTATTTTTGGTTATTCTAATATAGGTGCAGTAATATCTCTTTGCAGTGTTAATATTAATTTCCATATTGCTTAATGATATATATAACCCCTTTGATAAAGTACCTGTTCATGTCTTTTGCCTATTTTTTAATTGGTTGGTTTTGTGTTTTCACAAATACTAGGTACTAGGATTCTCAGATACGTGGTTTGCAGAAGTTTTAAATTTTGACTTAAATTGATCAGTTTACCAATTTTTCCTGTTATGGATCTTTTTTTGATGTGGGTTTTTTGGTGTCAAGTATAAGAACTTACTGCCTAGGCTGAGATGCTAAAGAGTTTGGGTTTTTTTTTTTCCAAAATTTATAATTTTCCATTTATTCATGATCTGTTTTGAGTTAATTTTTGCCTCACAGATTTTGATATCTTGTGTTTTCATTTCTATTTAGTTCAGGATATTTATTTCCCTTGAGACTAATCTTTGAATAATTATTTTTTGGAAGTGTGTTGTTTAGGTTCTAAGGGTTTGGAGATTTCCTCTTATGTTTCTGTCAGTGATTCTAATTTGGTTCCATTGTGGTCAGAGAACACACTTGGTATTTCAGTTCTTTTAAATTTGTTGAGGTTTATTTCATAGCCCCACAGTAAGCCTTACTCAATAAGTCCTATTTTCTTTCAGTACTCCAAGCATGTGCCACTTGCTTTTGATGAATAGTTTGCTGTCATTTGAATAGTTTTTCTCCTATGAGGAAGGTGTTGTTTTTCTCTGGCTACTTTTTTTTTTGCAGTTTTTGGCTGGGGGTTGGGTTTGAACCCACCACATCCAGCATGTGCCCTACTCCTTTGAGCCACAGGCACTACCCTTCTCTGGCTACTTTTAAGATACTCTCTTTGTCTTTATTTTCAGTAGCTTAATAATCATGTGTGAGGTTCACTCAGCTTCTTGAGTCTGTAGTAGGTCTTTGCAAAATTTGGGAAGTTTGGGCTGTCATTTCTTTAAGTATTTTTCAGCCCTATCCTTCCTTATCCTTTCCTTATTGAATATCGGTGAACAACGTTAGATCCTGAAGCAATGGGCTCCAAAGCTGTACAACGACCCCCTCCTCACACCTGCTTTGGAAGAAGTAAAAAGCAAGAAGTCAGTCTGGAAGAGGTAATGGGGCCTGGATTGCAAAAGCAGGATGAGGCCATCCCAGTGAAGCCGCCGGTGCCGCTGAGGCCTACTAACCCTATAGTTCTTATTTTTTAAATTAATTTTTGCTAATCTAGCCAGACATAGGTTTTGAAACTAGTAGCTTGCTTTGCTGACTCAATAAAAGCTATTTCTAGTTACATATGTTAACCTATATAAATTCTGTCTTAAAGCTGGAGGTCGCTGCCTCTCCGATTTTTTATCAGTGGGGTAGCTGGCTGGCTAGTCTGAAAATACAGCCTTAAATAAAAGACTCCTATTGAACTTTTCAATTTTTCTGGTGGTCATATCTCGCATGCCATAACAGTCCTTTGGTATGGTCCTGCAGTTACCTGAGGTTCATTTGTTTTCAGTCTAATTTCTCCTTAGTGTAATTTTTGTTGCTCTTTCAGTTCACTGATTCTTTCTCTCTTCCTTACATTCTGCTGCTGATTTTATCAATAAGGTTACTTTTGGTTATTGTATTTTTCAGTTTTAAAATTCCCGTTTTGGTGTTTTTCATCTTTTTAGTTCTTTTTTTTTAAATTTTTTTTTCATCTTTTTAGTTCTTTGCTAAGGTTTCCTGTTTCTCAACTGAGGCTTTCTACTTTTTCAGTTGTTTAAGAGTGTTTAATTGCTTGTTTCAACATTTTCATCATTACTGCTTTAAAATCGTTCTCAGATAATTTCGACATCATGTTATCAGGGTGCTGGCATTTATTGATTATCTTTTGGTGTTCAGTTTCAAATCTCCCCAGGTCTTGATGTGATGCATGATTTTTAATTTGAACCTGGACATCATTGAGATAGCAGTCCAGGCTCACCCTCTCATCCTCTGTCAACTTTTGGGAATTGGGTGGGGATTTTTCTTTCCTGGTGGGGGAGGGTGAGAGTTTCTGGTTCCTCTGATACTGGCTGAAATCAAGTGATGTATAACACAAGTACAGGAGGCAGAAGGCAGGGGAGGCTAAAGGGGAATGGAAGGGCCTCACAACTGGCGAGTGGGGATAAAAATGCTGGCTTCTACTTGCCCTTCTCTTATAACAATCTGGTTGAAGTGTCGGGGCAACTCACTTTATCTGTGCACAAAAATCTTTGTTCCCACTTTGCTGGTTTGGGTGGGGCCACAGGACCCCCCCCCCCACCATGGTGTTTGGCAGTTAGAATAGAGAATGTTGTCTAAAAGTTTTCTGTCTTGCTAGGCTGCCTTTTGCAAGCAGGAGCAGGCTTTTGTTGGGTGTGTTTATTTGTTCTGCCTATACCAAGTGTGTTATCAGTTTACTGATTTCTTAAAAAGAAATCCCAGGGAACTTACTATCCTGTCATTCCTCAGATCCCAGGGTTCCTAGCCAGTCTGCTCCTTCACCGTACCTTTCAGAGTCTCCTGTGTTTGTGTTATATATCACCTCCACGTCTATCGGGAAGTACACACACTACATTTTTCTGGAAACAGAAGCCTCCAAATTTCACATGTCAATTTTCTTTGACTATTGCAAGTTTCTAATCTATGAAATAGGAATAATACCTATTGTGTAGGATTGTTCTAAGAATTAAGTTGAAATACTGTAATTTATGTAAAGTGTTCACTACTTTCCCTGATTTTTAGTGAGCGCCTAAGAAAATATTGTTAATTTTGTAATGTTCTGCAGTTATGATATATTGTATAGATTTTTTTTAAATCATGAATTATATTGTTGCTAATAGTTCTTACATAAAGTATGGTTAGTCTGCCTTCCCCAGATTTGGCTATTCTCTGAAATTGGATTTTTTTTTTCCCTAAGAGAAAAGAGAGGTAGCAGAAGCTCTATGTGGATTTCAGACATTTTCTGACATCCTTGAATGCTGTTAAACTCCCTTTATGAAGTATCATTCCCATTCTTAACAGTCCTACTCTGTTGAAGCATTATTTATGTAGTCTCATCTGAGTTTTTTCCTTTAGCACCAGTAACAAATTTAATTGGGTGCAATTAAACAAGCAGGCGCATGCACAGTTGTTGCACGCTAATGTTGTTGTTTGCTAAGTTGCTTCAGTAATACCTTGTTTCCTAGAGGGGGCACTGGCAGGAGACATGGGCAAAGTAGAGGCCAAACCCCAGGATGACTTTCTCACCTGTCAAGTGGATCACATAACAATAACAGGCTGTTTTAGAGCTTTGAATAATAATGTTGACTAAGTCTGCTTAAAAAGTATTTTGGAAGTCAGCAGGTATTTACATAACTGTAACGTCCCAGCAAAAGATACATTGAGGTTTGGAGTTACAGGAATGTAGGCCATGTTCTTTATTCAAACTCTTAGAACATTGCCTATGTATGTGCTGAAATATCTCCTCTTAAGATTTGCTGTATTTTTTATTTCTAGGGATTCATCTACGTTCTTACCAACTGGAAGGAGTCAACTGGCTAGCCCAGTGCTTCCATTGTCAAAATGGCTGCATCCTGGGGGATGAGATGGGGCTGGGTAAGACCTGCCAGGTATGTATGCTACTGTGGGACAGCCACTCTTCACTGCCACAGACATGCTTCCTTATAACTTGTTACCTAATCTTTATCTGCTAGTTATAATATTTACTTTTTATACTAGGAGGTGAAATGTCTGAACCTTTATCAAGAGATCACAGCCTTGGAGTTAATTTTTCCGGTTGTGAGGAAGGTTTTGAACTATAACCCTCTCCTTATCTCATCTGGCCATTGACATGTGCCTGAGTTAAAATTGCAGTTAATGGGCTTGGACACAGTTTTTCTTTATGAAAAGCAAGTGTACCTACCCAGGGGTCAAACGCCCTAACCTTAGCAATACTTTATGTAGTTAGCTGACCTTCCTAGCAATGCTTCCTGTAGTTAGCGGGGTCACTTATATGAATTGCCCCTTCTCAGTAGGGGTGCAGCCACTTCCCACTTCTCTGCCATGCAAGAGGAGTGCAGAGAACATACCCTATGTTTAAAGCCGTCTAATGTCCTTAAAAGGAAGTGGGATAATCTCAAGACCTGGGAGATCAGATGTGGCCTCCTTGTGTGTTGGCAAGCAGGTTGTGCATTGAGATTGATGCTTGTGGCAGTATGATCACCAGCACTGACCTGGGCTGACAGATGTCAGTGGTGAGAGGTGGGCTTGGATTGATGGAAAGTACAGACACCTCTAAGGTTAATCCCACAAGGTATACTTATCTATAGCATACCAAAGAAAGTCAGTGCAATCAGGATACACAGCAGAGGCAGCTTGATCAGAAACCATTGAAAAATATTTCCTAATCCCAATAAGGTTTTGTTAGTACACTCAGAATGAGCAAGAGTCTCATCAATTTTGGGGGAAACTCAACTATTCCCACTACCAAGGATAACTTTGTTTACAAAAACGTAGGCTAGTATGAATGTGTGTTGGAGACTACTGTATTTAAACCAAGTATACCTTACCAAACTCAAAATTATTCAGAATGCAACGTGACCTTGGAGTAGATAGAGTATCCCAGGGTACCACATTAGTCATCTTTGGCATTCTCTAATAAACACATCTGGGCCTGGTACATTCCTGATCTGGTATCTGTGGTTCTAGAACAAAGATCAGTTTTGCAGATCTTTGGGATTCAGGCTAACTGGCTCCTGCACTAGGAAAGGGTGTTTGCCTGGGTCACTGGAATTGCCCTTCTGACTTCAATCGGAGCAGCAAATTCTACTTATCCTTTCCCCAGGGTATTTGTGTAGCTCTGTGGTAAGGTCCCTAAAAAATGCTCCAGATTTGTTTTGCTAAAACTTTATTTGGAATTTTTGCATCTGTGTTCATGAAACAAACCAGTCTGTGATTTCCTTTTCTGGTAATGTCTTTGTCTGGTTTTAGTAATATAGTAAACTTGGCCTTGTAGAATGAATCAAGAAGTATTCCTTCTTCTTTAGTTTTCTGGGGGAGTTTATCTAGATGGGTGTCATTTCTTCTTTAAATGTTTGGTAGAATAGTGACTCCACATTTGCTTTGTAAACAAACCTGGTTTATGGTAATAAGAGAAAAACTTTTTCTAAATTGTATCCTGAGAGAAAGCTAAATAGAATGGTTTTAATCCAGTAAGTCTCTCATTAAAGGATTGCTCTGGGCACAGTTTGGGGCTGGAATACTATGTTTTCATTATAAAAATCCACTGCCACCTTATAATCCCAGTGTCTGTCTAACCGCAAACATGAATCATACTGTATGCTTTGCATGTTTGAAATTATAGTGCACATATGGTAGGTATTTTGTCAATCTGACACTATCATCATTTTCCATTTTATTACATATATGTTCTTCTTAATCATTCTTATCATTTGGCTGCATAATATTGCATCACAAGAATTTGTCATAATTTACTTAAATGTTTTACAGGTGAAGAATGGTGATTCCCCTCCATTTTTGTGCTATTTAAATTAGTCCTGATCTGAACATTTTTGGATGTATAGCTTTCTTGGCATTTTAAATTATATCCTGAGGATAGATTTGTCTCAGAAATAATTCAGCATTTGGCGATGGAGGCTCCTAACACATTTTTGTTTTTAAAAAAGAGTGTTATTTTCTCTGTATATCATAGCAACTTTCAAGTCAGAAGCATGTGCTGGGATTTCCTGAAGTATGTCCGTCTGCCTTTACACAAATTTTCATTTTATACCCCCACTGAAGCATAGGAGGATTGTTTATTATCAGTTTTCCCCATTAGAATGTGTGTTCCAGGAGAGCTAGCAGTTCTGTCTGTTTTGTTCACTGTTGTATAATTGGAGCTTAGAGGAGTGCTTAGAAAATAGAAAATGCTCTATCAATACGTGCAGGAGGAAGGGAGATAGGAGGGGAAGGAAGGAAAGCGTCCTCAGGAGAGCCTGGCGAGCGGCAGAGGGCTTCCGTATGGTGGGTCGTTTCACAGCCTTGTCTTAGTCCTTCCTTTATACATGCAGTCCTTGGGTTATGAACGAGAAAGGTCCTGTATGGTTGTTCTGAAGATGAATTTGTATGTAATTTGGAACAGGTACATTTGCCTGTTGCCTGGAATAGCCTCCATTCATAAGTGTGAGCTCTGTGTGTGTCATATGTTTGTAACTCGGGACTGCCTGTATTTTCAGAGTGTTCTTGATCTTATCTACCAGATGCATTATTTGTATTGATTTCTGTTGTCTTTCCTAATGTTTTTCTTTGCAGTAGAGGTTTAGTTACCTAAATATAGAGCTTCTTTGCTTGTTAACTTGAAGTAATTGAATACTATCAATTTCTGTGGCAAGTATATTGAGGTTTACATGATTTCAAGCTACGATTAACATCATTTCTTTGTAAAGCAAGTTTTATGTAAGAGTTTATATTCCCTACAGGGCTGTGGGAACTTTGTGGTTGTTTCTCATGGGGAAATGTAATCCAAACTGCCTTCTTTTTCTGTTTTCTAGACTATCGCTCTCTTCATTTACTTGGCAGGAAGATTAAATGATGAAGGACCATTTCTGATTCTTTGTCCCTTGTCTGTTTTGAGCAACTGGAAAGAAGAGATGGAGAGGTAAAAAGTGAAATTTTATTATTTATGTTGGTGAAGATTTTTTTTCTGAGTGATACATAAAATATAAAAGACATGTTGTTGTATTCAAGGAGTTTATTTATTCCCCAAAACTCCAAACTAATGCAATGTAAGTAGAACTCAGGATATGATAGCAGGAGGGTCCAATGGATGTTACTACGGGTATTATTATTGGCAGTGAGATTTGGTCAGTACTCAGTTTTAGTGAATCATGTTGATTTAAAGGAGTAACCATCTTTTTCACGGTGATAATAGGAAGTAACCAACCTGGGAAAAATACTTTTATTTTTAGAGTCAGCACAAGACCTTTGTGAATCTGACTCTTCTGCCTATTCACCTAGGAACTTGGGCTGAGGAGTAACCTGACTTTAGATAAGATTCAGAGCTCCAGGGCACTTTCTGATGGTGGTACCTCACGAGGGCTGCACACTGCAAGCCTCCCTGAAATGTAGCTTCCCAGTATGCGCACCCTGGCCTAGAACTCTGGCAGTTGTGCTCATTTGCATCTTTTCCTGGATTCAGGTTTGCTCCAGGTCTTTCCTGTATAACATATGCAGGTGATAAGGAAGCAAGAGCCTCCCTTCAGCGAGACCTGAAACAAGAGTCGCATTTTCACGTGCTGTTGACCACCTATGAGGTATCCATTTGTTTCTCTATAATAAGAACTACCTTGTAAGTTGTAGAATTGACTAAAATTATATTTAATTTTTTCGAGGGAACATATTTTAATGGGAAGTGATTCTGTTTTCATCAGATTCTCATAGAAGAGGGTATGACTAAAAGCAGTGAAGGATCATTGTGCTTCAGATTAATTAGATGTCTCTCCCCCTCTTTTCTGGTGGATCAAGAGGGAAGGCTTCCCAGGGAGGTGGCACTTGATAGAAATGAGGCAGGCAAGGAAAAGGGTTTTGTGAACTGAGGCATAGTGACTTACTGGAAGACAGAATGTAGGATGCTTAGTTTCAGTCTAAGACTGTCTGGATCACTGTAAGTAGTACCTATTACTCAATCATGCCTCCCTTATTTTGTTCTTAAGATAGTGCTACTTAGAAGTTATGTGTAGACATTTTTAACCCAGTGATCAAGTAAGACTTAGGTAAATCCTGTAGTTTAAGAGAGTTACCAAAAACTAGCTTATTAATATCAGAGTTTATCAATATTGGCCTTTATAACTTGTCTTCCTTAATTTTTCAGATTTGCTTGAAAGATGCATCTTTTCTAAAATCGTGAGTAGGTTGTCTTTTTTTAGAAACTATGTTAAAGGCCTCATGAAAGTTGTGTTTGTCCTTCGTGTTTTAGTGCTTTGTCCCTTTCCCAGTTTGTCTGGCATGTCATCTATGGTCCTGTTATGGTAGGCAGAAGTCGTACATTCTGGCTTTTATGGCTCAGACATGTTATTAATGTCTCCCTGGGAAGGCACTGTTCTAAGAGCTATCAGCAATACCAGAAAGTAAATCATAGAGCTGCCCAAGGGGACATAGACGCCAGTACAGGGATAAGAAGTACACAGATATTCATAATACATGGCAACATATGGGGCATCTCAAGGACAGTAAAATTGGGACATAAATGTTTTTGGGTACTTTACATATATTATCTAAATCTTCATGAAAACCCTAGTAGGCAGGTATTATCATCCATTTTAAATATGAGTAAAATAAGCGATTAAATATTGCATCTAAGCTACATGGCTGATAAATGGCAAAGCAGGAGTTTAAACCCAGCACTCAGTGCTGCGGATCCTCTTTTTAAGAGAGCTTCCCAAAGTATCCAGGTGCACTGGAGTTTCACATTATTCAGAAGAAATATAATCTATCTCAGATAATCTATTTTGAATCCAGGTGGATTTAAGAACCATGTAACAGAGGGACATTAATAATGTCTTATAGCATGAATCCCAAAACATGATGTATTCTTTCAGGATACTGGGTAAGGTTATATTGCATAGTACAGTATTGCACATTCTGAGAATAGTGGAGAAGTTTAATATAACCTCTGCCCTAAAGAGGTTCGTTGTGGACAATTAGGACTATACGTGCCAATATGAAAAATTTGGAAAGTTTTGGACAATAGACAAAAATCTTTGGATCAGAAGATTAGATTAAAAGAGGATTAGATGCTACCTCTTCAGTCTTTCTGTTCACTTTTGGAATTCCTTCCACTTCTTCCTCTTCAGGGAGCATCATTTATAATGTCCTTTGATGAGTAATTTGACCCACTTCCTTTCACTGAGCCCAGATCCACCTCACTGTGTCCGGTTTCATTGAACAAACATTGGATGCCTGCATGTATAAACACCTTAGTGTCTATAGTTTTTCACAAGGGAATAGGACCTAGTCTGTTTGGAGGCTAATTCAATCAGAGCCATGTGTGGTACTCTGGACATTGTATCTCAGGACCATTGTTGAACTCCATCTGGACCCTCCTCCTTGTAATCCTTAAACACATCCTCTGCTCACATTACCCAGCCCTCTCCTTGGACATCTGTACTTTCTTTGGACCCTCCGTTCCCTACAACACTGTAAAACATGCACCATCAATGACCTATATATTAACAGATCCAATAGATATATCTTCGTGTGCATCTCTGTAACATTTGCTTCTATTCACCACTACTCCATTTAAAAGTCACACTTCTTTAGCTATTATAACATCACAGCCCCTTGATTTTTCTTCTGTGTTTGAGTGTCACTACCTTTGTGACCTTGACCATGTCTTCTAACCTTTGCTTGAGCTTCAGTCTCCTTACTGTAAAATGAGCATAATTATATCGATTTTCTGAATTCTTTTGGATTAAATTAACACATAAAGCCCCAAAATCAGTGTCTGGCACATATTAGGAAGTCATAAATGTTTCTTTTAACTTTATCTGTCTCTGGCTTCTCCCTTTATGCCTGGATTTATCCCATCTTAGAAAAAAAATTCCCTAAACCTTATTACCTTAAAAAGTGGTAATTTGGTTATATTTCTAATATGATGGGCTTACTATTAATCTTTTTAATAACAGTCACAGCTTTGTAGTTAAGACTTCTGATTGTGAGATAGGTGTTTAAGTTACATAAAACTGACAGCTTGGATTTTTTTCCCCTTATAGATTCCCTTGGAGTGTTCTTGTTGTAGATGAAGCTCACAGGTTGAAAAACCAAAACTCCCTGCTGCATAAGACTCTTTCAGAGGTAAACTCACAGAATGGTCTTAGTTTTTATCAAACCTCCAACCCCCTTTTTTAAATAGCCTTTACTTTTTAGAGCAGTTGTAGGTTCGCAGCAAAATCGAGCAGAGAATATAAAGATTTATGTTTCCCACCCCCACACATACACAGCACCTCCCCTGCCATCAGCCTCCTGCACCATAGTGGTATGTGTGTTACAACTGGTAAACCTGCAGTGACACATGACTGTCATCCAAAGTCCATGGTTTTACATCAGGTTCACCTTGGAGTTTTACATTCTGTGATGTGGGACGAGTATGTAATGATGTGTATCCACCATTATAGTACTGTACAGGTAGTTGTCCTAAAAATTCCTTGTGTTCCACCTGGTTATTCCTCCCTCTCCCCATAACTCCCTTTAAAAAAAAATATTAGTTTAGGTCTGAATAGAGTCAAATTGAAATCTTTTTTTCAGTCATGTCTGTTGGGATCTATGAACATTTGTGGATGATAGAAGGAGTACTTCATCTGGCCTAACTTCTTCCTCTTATCTGTAGGAGATAATGTTTACTAAAATCTGACTATCAAGTAGATAAGGCCCTACCCCAATAAAATACATTGTATTTTTGGGAATGTTTCAACTTTCTTTTGATCGTATTCAAGGGGGAAATTTATTTAAACAGCCAGTCTCATTATAACCCTCCTTTCTGCAGTAGCAGCTATATGGGGCATGTTGTGCCCTCCCCCGTTTTACCTGTTTAAAATATTGGAAGTTCTATGGAGTCATGAAGAGGCCAACTTCCAGATATTGATTGTTACCTCCATTCTCTTATCTTTGTCTTGCTTTTGCTTTCATTCCCTTCTTTTACCTCTTGCATCATTCTGGCAAAGCAGAGGAGAAATACTACTGTAGCCTAGTCTCGGCCTTCTTCTGAGGAGCCAGTGTAATGGGGCTTCTTTTTATTGTTAGCCTGACAAAGGCTTGTTCATTCATGAGACTACATACATTAATTTCTGCAGGTATAATTGAAGTTTGGTCCCTACATAGGTAGTAAGACAGTTTGAATCGCCGCATAGACTGAGTAACAATAACCACGCCAGATTAACAGGTGCCAGGTAATTTGGTTATTTTCTAATATATTATACTGGGACTTCAGAGTTCACCAAGTGTTATCGTATCCTAATAATAGTGTCCTCTTCCGAGGATTAGCTGCTGCTTATAGTTGAAACTGAAGAGGTATTATTTTCTACATCAGATAGCTAGTATACAACTTGAACCTGAGCCTTCTGATGGGTGGTCACTGGTTATTCCATTAAATCATGCCTCCCTGTGTGGGTTAAGGTTGTGATGGGTAGCTCATGTTGCTTTCCAATGTTAGGGGGTTTTATTTTGTTTATATATTTGAGTTCTCAGTAGTCTTCAGTCTCCTGTTGACCGGAACTCCCATCCAGAACAACCTCCAAGAACTCTACTCCCTCCTCAGTTTTGTGGAACCTGACCTTTTCCCCAAGGAGCAGGTGGAAGATTTTGTTCACCGGTACCAGGATATTGAGAAAGAATCTGAGTCAGGCAAGTTTCTTTCCTATGAATCATTGCCAAGGGGTCTTGGTGTAGGAACTGCCCTAGTACCTAAGGGTTATAAATGGAAAAAAAGAGAGTTGAAAACCAGAGAACACTTTCCAGGGAGATAAATAGCCACAGGCATAAGGGAGATGTTATTAAATAATAAATCTCTCATGCTGTTCCCAGTTGTCTGCTATTCATAACGCTCTGATTTGTTTGTTATGTTATTCTATAAGAGAGCTTATTTGGTTCATTTTTGGAAGAATTAGAAGATGCCTACTGATCAGGCTTTTTTTTTCCAACTTGTAATTGCTAATAAAAAACTTGATTAACTTCATATGCCACTTCTTGAGACAGGAAAGTATATGGGTGCTGCAGTCTGAAACTACTATTCTGCATTCTCTAACACTTGTGTTTTTTTCAGCACTACACTGAAACCAAAAGTCTGGAATGGATGGGGGGTAGAAATGAGGAAGAAAGCCTTCCCCTGCGTGCTCTCATACCTCTCCCCACCCCGTAGAATTATCTGTTTATCCCTGCGATATTATCCTGGGGATGATTTTTCAAAACAAATGGGAGGCATGCCAAGTAGATAGTATTTTATGTACTAGGTAAATAAGAGTTCAAGGAGTTTCTTACAGCAAAAATGCACATACCTAAGGCTGAAGATTACCTGGGGAACCCACTCTGGTTACTCCCCTGTTTAGGATTCCCAGATACAATACAGTGTACATAGTCAAGTATTACGTGGGGCATGCTTCTATTAAAAAGTCATTGTTTATCTAAAATTCAAATTTAACTGGGCACCAGTATTTTTATTTGCTCTATCTGGTGCCCCCTACATTTAGTATAATTCTAATTTAGTCTGGTTTTTGAAATTCAAGACACCTAGACATTATTTAAAGACACTCGAGGAAACAAGGGATGTAAAGTCAAAGAATCAAATTTGAATATTGGAGACATTTACATCCATCTGTGTGAGTTTGAATGAATTGCTTTATTTCTTTGAGCCTCACTTAACTCAGTTATAAAAATGGGAATAGTATTGCTGAGTGTTTCTAAACTATCATGCTAATCAAAAAAATTAAAGGCATGATATAATACTGTACAAACAAAAGAACTTCATGCAAATAACCTTGTTAGTGAGAATCAAGTTCTTTGAGTGTTACTAGTTCTTGGGTTAAGAGCTAGTAATGATTCCGGAAGGAGCTGGGAAGACGATCCCAATTTAGGAAGAAATACTATGAAAAATTACCATACTGGCCTAGAATGCAAGATTAACATGAAAATGAGAAACAAAAATAAATTGTTACCTGTTTGCTAGTAGTTCAGTGCCTTTTGTCCCACACTTGTATTTTTTTCTTATGTAGCCAGTGAACTGCACAGACTCCTGCAGCCGTTTCTGCTGAGGCGAGTGAAAGCTGAGGTCGCTACAGAGCTTCCCAGGAAGACAGAAGTAGTGATATACCACGGCATGTCAGCATTGCAGAAAAAATACTACAAGGCCATTCTGATGAAAGACCTCGGTAATCAGAGGGGTGCTTTTTTCATGCAGAGAAATATTTTATCATTAGATTCACCTTGTATACCGAGAGTATGGGATGGGATTTTGTGTTCTGCCTAATATGGGTCAGCTACAGTGACACTGTGGCAAGAGTATTGTGAATGTAGCTCAGTTGTGGTTGTTACGGTCACGCAGGTTCCCTTCCCTCTCCCAGTTTCCCTTACTGCCTTTAACTGAGCAAACACTTCTCCGTGTCCCAGTCATGCCTTTCATCCTTCCACCCTCAGATACAGCAGTCCCCTCCTTATTTATAGTTTTGGTTTCCACAGTTTCAGTTACCCACAGGGTGAATTGCAGTCTGAAAATATAAATGGAAAACTCCAGATATCAGTTTTCAATTGCATGCTCCACTAAGTAGCACAATGAACTGTCATGCGGGCCCAGCTAGTCCAACTCCTCCATTTGTCCCTGAGGCTCCATGCTGTGTGCTGGCCCAACCATAGTCCCCTGAGTCCCTGGCTCTGTTATGAGATCTGAGTGTTGTGGTATCCCTATCTCAGCAGTCTCTTCCCTTATAGTAAACCTTATTTTACTTAATAATGGCCCCAAAGCACAAGAGTAATGACACTGGCTGGCATTTGAATAAAGCCCAAGAGAAGCCTGAAGTGCTTCTTTTAAGTGAAAAAGTGAAAGATTAGCTGGGTGTGGTAGCTCAGCCTATAATAGCACTCTGTGAGGCTCAGGTAGTTGGATTGCTTGAGTTGGAGTTTGAGAACAGCTTGAGCAAGAGTGAGATCCTGTCTGTAATACAAATAGCAAAATTAGCGGGCTTTGTGGCAGGTGCCTGTAGTCCCAGCTACTTGGAAGGCTGAGGCAAGAGGATCACTTGAGCCTAAGAAGAGTTTGAGGTTTCTGTGAGCTGTGATGTCATGGCAGTCTACCCAGGATGACAGAGTGAGACTCTGTCTCAAAAAAAAAAAAAAGGAAAAAAGAAAAAGTGAAAGATATTGAATATGGAAAAAAAATCATATGCTGAGGTTGCTAAGAATGAATCTTCTGTGAAATTATATTGTTATAATGGTTCTACTCTTTACCAATAGTTGTTGTTAATCTCTTACTGTGCCTGATTCACCAATTAGACTTTATCATAGATATATATGTATAGGAAGGAATCAAAGCATGTATAGGGTTTGGTTCTGTCCAATGTGTCAGGCCACCACTGGAGATCAGAGAGTGTATCCCCCACGGACCAGTAGGGACTACTATAATATATTACAAAACTTACTTTATTGAATTAAATTCACTGGGAGGAATTGGAGAAGAGATGGGAATGGAAGTAGAATAATCTCAATTTGCATGTTTTTGGCCCGTGATGGCACCAAAACAGGTAAAAGAGTAAAAGAAGGAAATTTAGAATTTTACAAAAGAGTAACAAAGTTTTCCTGAGTTCAGTTTGTAGTTTAGTCTTCTTAAAACAAAATGATGGTAGAGAAAATTTCATATGGATGTGCTATTCTCAGTGCAATTCAGAAAAAATTGGAAGGTTAGTATAAATTTGAAAGATATATTGTTGAAACAAGTAATGTTATTTATGGAAACTTAGGGATATGTATTTTGGTTTTTTTTTTTGGTTCTGTAATGTCTGCCTCTCTTTTTAAAATTTCAGATGCATTTGAAAATGAAATGGCAAAAAAAGTCAAACTTCAGAACATCTTGTCCCAGCTTAGGAAGTGTGTGGATCACCCATATTTGTTTGATGGTAAGGCAGTGCCTTTCTTCCCTACATTATTTTTTTTGTTAACATTTCTTTGGGCAAAATTACAGCAAAATTCTTCAGAAGAATTGCCTATATTTACTGTTTCTTTCTTATTCTCAATTTCTTTGTATTGGTGTTATATATTGGTTTTTAAATTTTTTAAAATCTTCTTTTTCCACTTTGTTGCCCTTGGTAGAGTGCTGTGACATCACAGCTCACAGCTACATCCAGCTCTTGGGCTTAGGCGATTCTCTTGCCTCAGCCTCGGAGTAGCTCAATGCCTGGCTATTTTTTTTGTTGCAGTTTGGCCAGAGCCGGGATTGAACCCACCACCCTCTGTATATGGGGCTGGTGCCCTACTCACTGAGACACAGGTGCCACTGGTATTATATATTGTTTGCATTCAAATTTCTTCAGTTGTCCCCACAATATCCCTTATGGCTATATTTTCCTTTCCTTTCCCTTTCTTTTCCCTTTCCCTTCCCTTTCCCTTCCCCTTTCCCTTCTCTTTCCCTTTTCCTTTCCCTTCCCCATTCCTTTCTCTTCCCTTTGCCTTTCCTTTCCTGTTCCTTCCTTGTTCATTCCCCTTTCCTTGTCATAGGTCCTTTCCCCTTCCTTTTCCCTTCCCTATTCCTTTTCCTTCCCTTTTCTTGCCCTGTCCTTGGCATAGGTCCTACATTGCATTTGGCTTGTCTCTTTATTCTCCTATAAAGAGGTAGGGAAAGGAAAGGAAAGGAAAACACAGCCTTTCCCTTTCCTTGTCATAGGTCCTGCGTTGCATTTGGCTTGTCTTTTTACTCTCCTGTAATCCAGAAACATTCTTCAGATCTTGTGTGTATGTGTGCCTTTTTGGTCTTGGCTTAAACAAAGAATTAAGACTAATGGTTTTATTGAATGTGCCATAGTTTAGATTTGTTCTCTGATCATTTCTTCATGATTAGATTTTCCCATTGTCTTGAACCCACTCAGTCTTTCATCACTAGTGTTCTGCTGTTACTGTGATCTCCAAGTTACCCAACCAGTGGTTATTGTCCACTTGTGTTTCAGCTGCCCTCTCAGAAGCCTTTGGACACTTGATCTCTTCTCTTTGAAATGCTCTCTTCCCTTGGCTTCCGGGATAACTCTCTCCTCTGTCCACCTTACATCTGTTCCTCCTCAGTCTCCTTTCCTGTTTCCCCTTCATCTTAAAGGCTTCTGTAAATTTCCTTCTAAAGCACTGGTTTGGGTACATCCTGCCAATTTTGATATGTAGTGATTTCATTTTTATTCAAAGTGGGGGCTTTTTGTTTTGCTTTGATGTACCATCGAGCAATTCCGGGACTTCTGTGCCCAGGGTAGATGGGATCTGTGCTCTAGGGTAGATGGGATCAAGGCCAAGGGTTTGCTGTAGTCATTTGAGGGAGTGTTTGCCAAGTGGTGTTAGGAACTGTTCAAAAATTTCATAGAATCTCGATTAGGTATGTATCAGAATTTTTTTTTAAGGGATATTGGGGAACATGAGGATTTTGAAAGAAGCCCTTTAGGTTATTCTGACCATCACTCACTATCTTAAGAGTCTCTAGTTTATACTTTGAAACCTATTTCTTGATTCATTTCTAGGGTGAGAACCCCAAGACTTCAATTTTAGATCTCCTTGTTCTTCAGCATCTTCTCGTGCCTCAGTTTCCTCAAGAGTGGGTTTGTTCTGCAGACACATGTTTTTTAGGCTTATTGAGTGTTCCAGGGTCTGTGATTGGTGCTAAGCAGCACTGAGGTCACTGTGCAAACAACTGTTTACACGTAGCAAAATCCCTGAGAGAGCAAGAAGGAACATGGCCTTGCTCACTACAGCCTGGCTGTCGGCTCTGTACTTGGGAAGTGTGCCCCTAGTGAGGGCGCATTCCTGGGAGTGGGATCTTTCTCTTTCAGGTGTGGAGCCAGAGCCTTTTGAAGTTGGACACCACCTGATTGAGGCTAGTGGGAAACTTCACCTGCTGGACAAGCTGCTGGGATTCCTGCATCCCAGGTAAGGGACAGGTTCACATATTCTGTTCTCAGCTAGTGACTGTTAAAACTTGAATAATGGGGCTCACTGATCTGTTGGGTTATTTTTTTTTTTTTCAAGACCCTGATTCAGATTCTAATTTCCCTGTGACTATACTCCTGCCCTGATTCCATCCCTTTTAGGTAGGCAGAATTACTCAACTTAGGAATGTGCAATTGCACATCTTACTATATTTTACTGGCTCTGATGTATTTACCATAATTGTGTTAGAGTTGGAGAAGGACCCATAAATACTTTCTGCCCAACTTTTTCATTTCATAGACTCAGAAAGGTTATGTGATTTGTCCGTGGTCACAAAGCCAGCAAATGACGGAGATGAGCAATCAATCGGCTAAGGCGCCAGCCACGTACACCTAAGGTGGCGGGTTTGAATCCCCAGCCCGGGCCCGCCAAACAACAATGATGGCTGCAACCAAAAAATGGCCGGGCGTTGTGGCGGGCGCTTGTGGTCCCAGCTACTTGGG
>CAUYQV010097229.1:0-14707 GCA_963574575.1 Galagoides demidoff
TGGCTGGCGCCTTAGCCGATTGAGCCACAGGCGCCGAGCCAGGGGATTGAGAGATTTTTAAAAAGACTTTAAAACTTTTATTTTTAATATAAAATAATCTTAATACTGAGCTCCCCTCCCACATTTGAGAGTGTTGTAACCTTAGACCTACATCCTCTACTCATTATTGTAACAATTCCTGATCTTAATTTTTACTAACAGTTTTCTTTCACCTTCTAAAATTACAAAGCAATAAACCCATGATATACAAGATGTATAGTCTCCTTCTTGTAACAAGTGAGGAAAAAAAACTTTGCATTTTGATCAAAAGCATTTTTAAGAGAATAGAGAAAAGAGGTAATCCTTCATTTATGAAACAAATTAATAGCTTTTCTCATTGGAATGATTGAAGGCTGATACATATCCTGCTGTTTTCCCTGTGACTAGTGGGATAAACTTTTTTTTGACACAGAGCCTCAAGCTGTCCCCCTGGGTAGAGTGCTGTGGCATTACAGCTCACAGCAACCTCCAACTCCTGGGCTCAAGCGAGTCTCCTGCCTCATCCTCCCAAGTAGCTGGAACCACAGGTGCCCACCACAACGCCTGGCTATTTTTTGGTTGCAGCCATCATTGTTGTTTGGTGGCCCAGGCTGGATTCGAACCCACCACCTTAGGTGTATGTGGCTGGCGCCTTAGCCACTTGAGCCACAGGCGCTGAGCCAGGATAAACTCTCTCCTACTTTTGTTTATGGTGGCCTTTCCTTCACCAAAAGTGCCCTCCGCTGGCATGTCTGCTCACGCTTTAGGGTCAACTCAGGTGCCCCCTACTCCAGGAAGCCTCCCTTATCTTTCTCTGCTCCATGGAAATACATCTCTTTATCACAGTACTTACCACATCACATTTTAATTATATATTTCTATGTCTGTCTCCCTTGCGAGACTTTAACCTCGGTATTATTATTCATGTATCACTGTGCCTGGAACAGTGCCTGCTCATTAACTATTTTGCTGAGTAATTACATAAAGAATCATCCAGCTCATACCTCCCACCTGTTTGTCATCATAATTGTCTGTGATCATGTAACAAGATTCTGTTGCGGGTGAAGCTCACCCCCTGCAGAGGTATTGTACCTTGAACTTCAAGCTTCTGCTTTAGCCAACCAAGCTAAACCTGCCCAGCTTGACCAGCAGCTCACTGTAATAAATTGAGCTCAGACTGAATCTGGCACTATTAAACTACCCATCAGCCCAAAACTACCCTTCAAAGAAGCAGCATGACCAGGCATGAAGCTGACCACTAAGCCAGCCACTCCCTGTTTATGTCTATACTTTAGCATTGAAATTTTATTACTGTCTCACAGAGATTTTCTGTATTCCAGACCTGTACTCTTAAAAGAAAAACAAAAATGCTTATGTCTGCTCACTTACTAACATGATACTAGCTTAATTCTGAACTTGAAAATCTCAGTTTCTTTATGACAGCCCAGTGAATTAAGTGGGAAGCAGAATATAGAGGGTCTGAAAATGTTTGCTTTTCATTTTGAAAAATGAAAAAAAGACAAATCCAAGCAGTAGTAAGGTCAACAAAATTATTACTGTTACTCCTAAAAAACAGGAGCAGCATGGGCCTCTTTTCCTGAGTGCATCCTGGAGATGTATGTGTCTTGTGCAGATTTTTTGATAGTGTCTTAACTTAGAACATTTATGCCACTATAACAAAATTCCTAAGACTAGGTCGGGTATAAGCAGCATAACTTTATTTCCTCAGCTGGGCACAATGGCCTGCTATGCTAGCACTCTGGGAGACTGAGGCAGGAGGATTGCCTGAAACCAGGAGTTTGAGATTGCTATGAGCTTGACTGACCCTGGGCAATAGAGTGAGACTCTGTAAAAAAAATTAAGATAAAATAAAATAAATAATAAAATATAAAATAATCCTCCTAGTTCTGGAGACTGAGAAGTCCAGGATCAAGGTGTTTGTATTCAGTGTCTGGTGAGGGCCTTCTTGCTACAAAGGGGACCCACGCCTGTCCTCACAAAAGAAATGGAAGGGCAAAAAAAGGTCCTCACTAGTTCCCTTGACCCCTTTTATGAAGGTGCTAACTCCATCATGTGGGGAGAACCTGCTTGACTTATTTGCCTAAAGGCCCCATCTCTTGGCACTATCGCATTGGGTCTAATGTTACAATATAAGAATTTGCAGGGGGGACACATACCTTTAAACTATAGCAGGTATTCACCAGCTGAACATAAAATTACATCTCATGTTAACAAAATAAAAATTAGTAAGAATTAAAGCAGTTGCACTTGGCACTTTTTGAAGTCTTATATTCTATAGCCTAAATTTTAGCAGAGAAAGTAGTTGAAACATTTATCTTGTGGCTGTTGTCAAATAACTGTGGTAATTGTTTATTGTTCTCTCTTCATTTTATACCTTTTAATTAAGCCAGGAATGGGGGTGTGAGGGACATAACAAAAAAGAGAAATACAATTCCCATTCCAAGTAGATTTTCTGTTACTTTAATGAAGATCTAATATTTTATAGCTTTGAGGACCTGCTAGTTTCTCTTTATAACAATAGCTGTGACTTTATTGTGTATTCATCAACATTATTAAATATTATAGTAACACTAACTATGCCTTTATGCGGACTTGGCTGTGCTGGCTGAACCCTGAACCGTCACAAGGCAGTGAGAGAAAGTCTCATGGGAGCTGGATAGCTCATCGTAGGCACAAAGCCTCTTGTTGCTTTCTCTCATCGGAAAAAAAAAAAGAAGAAAAAGGAAAATGCATCTCCTCTCAGGCCCCAGGTCTCAGGCCTCTGGACCAGGTATTCTCCATCTGGTCCCACAAATGAGTTTGACCCTTTTCTCAAGAATGAGGAGCATGATGAAAGAAAACCATGCAAATTCTGGAATCAAACTGAGTTAGATTTGTACCTTTCTCTGGCCACTTCTTGTTCTCTGCCTCTATATTTTCAGTATCAAATGTGGACGCCAATTGCCTGCTTTACAAGGTGTCTATAGACATGAGATGCAAGGCATGTAAAACTTTTAGCAAAGTGTCTGTAAATGTTAGATGGATCTTGATAAATCAGCTCTCACAGTTGTTGCTGCTGCTGCTACATTAGTATTATTATATTTTTCCTTTACAGTAGTTTGTATTATTTCCTTTTTAAAGTTCGGATTTTATAGTGATTAGTCTGTGCTTCTCCTGTTCTACAATGCCAATTGAGTGTTTTCACTGTTTGTTTTTTTTTTTAGTCTTAGAGTTATTTCTTTTGTTAGCTTTACCTCTGGCAACTTTTCTTTCCTTACTAAGTTAATCTGATACTATATAAGAGAGAGTAGACACTCCAGTAGACCTTGCTAAAGCAAGGTTGAATAAGGATTTAGAAGTAGCACGTAATAAATTGGCCATTTCCCTTTTTTTTCCTGAGATAGAGTCTTGCTTCATTGGGTAGAGCACATTGGTGTCATCATAGCTCCTTGCATCTGCAAACTTCTGGGCTCTGTGATCCTTCTGCCTCAGCCTCCCGAGTAGCTGGAACTACAGGCATGTACCACCATGCCTGGGTAACTTTTTCTATATTTGATAGAGATGAGGGTCTTATTCTTGCTCAGGCTGGTCTTGAACTCAAGTCATCCTCCCACCCCAGCCTCTTAAGAGTGCTAGGATTGTAGGTGTAGCCACTTCACCCAGCCTAAATTGGACATTTCTAATTAGAATTTAAACATGGTTCTAGATATTCTAAAAAAAGGTTTTTAATAATCTAAAATCAAAACATAAAGATTTAAAATAAAAAATATTAGGTAGTATTAGAATAGCTTTTCTAGCGTTTATAATAAGCTTAATTTTTTTATTAAAGTTGGGTTTCATAAAATGGCCTAGGATTTTTTTTTTCTAATGAAATACTAATTGACAAACTTTTAAAGCTGGTTTATAATAATTTCCAGTGAATTCTGTCTGTATCCTTAAGAACTTAGATGAAACTGGCATTCTTATATGCAGTATTAGCAAAGTGAACTTGGGTTGATAGAAGTCAGATCAATATTGGTATTTCTATGACCCCAGGATAGACAGTGCCTGTATCGATTGTTGTAAACAGCCGTGTGCTTTTGGAAACTGCTAACCAAGATGGAATTGGCACTATTTCAGGGGAAGAATTATGCAACACAGTGGTAAGTCAGCTAACCAAATTCTTAGGAAGAAACTTATTTGGCTTCTGGGTATCTCTGGAGTTGGCCAAGGGTTCAGGGATGGAGGTGGAGAAGTCCCCCCTTAGTGTGGTGCTATCTCTGGTGCAGGCCTCTCCTGAGTGAGCACCAGGCTTTATCCAGTTCTGTTGCCAAGGAGTCAAAAAAAAAGGGGGTTAATTGGGCTCTTATCCTGGGGAGTCTCACTCATGAGAAGCAGGAACATCATCACAGATCACACAACTTGGGAGGCAGCCTGTAGAGGAGCAAGGAAGGAAAGGGGAAGGAGGCAATTATTTGTAGAAACTGAGAATAAAAGAATATGCCTTCTGTATTGTTTCTGTCTTAGGCAATAATGTGTCTCACAATGATATATGTCATTGCAAAACACTTTTCTTCATTATAGAGCTTTTATTTTACTAAATATGTGAGCAAAATTTCAGGCATCTAAAAGTGCTCCAGAAGTTTATCTGTTTAACCCACTGAGTCTAGCCCAGCACAGCTTGTAAATAGGTGGATGATTAGAAAGTCTGCCTTAATGATAATGGCACATAAAAATACTATTTGTGTTGATTTCAGATTCCATATACAATAGAATTATTCTTTCATGTCATTAATTCTCACTAGCTGAGCCTAATCTATTGTTATAGAGGATAGACATTAATGCATAAAAGATTATCTATAACTGTTTATCCAATGCAGAGATCTAGATAATCGTTTTAATGTGTTCACATTAATTTGATCACTCTGAAGGCCCATATCCTTGTATGACTTTAATGTGATGTTTTTATGATTAAGAACTTCTCAAATCGATTTGGTGAATTACAGAAAGAGAAGGTAAATTTTTCTTGTGTAAAACACAACTCTCACTGATGATATTGGCATTAGCCATTCTCTGGATCTTTCCTATTTTTTTTTTTTTTTTTGCCTGGGGTCGGGTTTGAACCCACCACCTCCAGTATATGGGGCCAGCACCCTACTCCTTGAAATCTTTCCTATTCTTAGGAAGGCTTTGAGTGCAGTAAATGTTCATCCACAGTGTTTACAGGTGATATTTAAAAGCTCATTTTTTTTTTTTTAGAGACAGAGTCTCACTTTACCACCCTTGATAGAATGCTGTGGCCTCACACAGCTCACAGCAACCTCCAACTCCTGGGCGCTTAGGCGATTCTCTTGCCTCAGCCTCCTGAATAGCTGAGACTACAGGCACCACCACCCCACCCCCACCAAAGCCTGGCCATTTTTTTGGCCAGGGCCGGGTTTGAACCCTCCACCCTCTGTATATGGGGCTGGCACCCTACTCACTGAGCCACAGGCAGCACCCCTTGCTAGACTCTTGTAGTGTTTGGTTTTTTTTTAAAATAGCAATTCTCAACAATAAATAGATTGTATTCCAGATCATTTACATATTAGCTGTTTGAAAGCTGGAGCACATACTCAGATTATAAAACTATTGCATATATAGCTGATATTCACAAAAGCCTACTTAACCTATTGTATAATGATGTTATAGAATCCCAATGAAAAATAGTTATTCATTCAATTTCTGTTAAATGTTCTGTTTTGATGGCACAATAGTCTACCTTCATATTGCTCATATTCTGCTGTTTCTAAAGCAGATTTTCCCTTTCTCCCAAACCCTTCTTCCTATCCCTGCCCCTCACCCAGCTGTCGTAATTTTCCCGCCTTAATCTACTTGGAGACCAAACTGAGTATCAGAACCTCTCCTTACCTTACTATTTACAGAAAGCCCACACCTTTTCAAAATCTTTCTAAGGTTTTCCACTTCTATGAAACAAAGGATGTGGGATAACAGAAAATTTCATGTAATATTGGGCATGTGTTTCATTTGTAAATGACAAAATGTATTGCTAGGTTGCTCAGAATCCTCCTTGTGCATCTAGGAAGGCAGTGAGTTTGAGGGGGCATTCAGAGACTGAAAGGAGATCCACTCACACTTGGCTACATGTCTTCCTTTCTGACAGTGACTCCATAGCAATTTTGAAAGTAGGACTGGTTGTCTAGGAGCAGTTCTTTCTAGACAAAGAACAGGGTGAGGAGACAGGCCAGGCCAGTGATGGCCCCTTGTTCCAGAGATGAAAGAACAACAGCTCCATCCCTTCCTGATTCCACTGAGTGGGTGATAGCTGCTTTTTTCCTCCTTCTAGGAGGAGCTGTCTGCAGGGTCTCAATCTCCCTCACCCTCCTCTGGCTTCTGCTACTACTCAGCTACCAACCTCCAAAGCAGCAGTTCTCAACCTATGGGTCATGACTCCTTTGTAACAATGAAAATACATCCTGGCATTAGTAAGGTTGAGAACCACTACTCCAAAGAGAAGCTCTACAGTAAGAAATAGTCACATAAAATGCATCCCAAAAGCATCGAAAAGAGTCCGTTTATCAGCTTAGTGTTGGCTTAGTGCTCCGTGACCCTGAAGTGCCTATAGCTCAGGCAGATTTAGAACATGTAATTGGATTCTCTGTTTGAAATGGATGTATCATACTTTAAGTGAATATACTGATAGGACAGTAAGCTTGTAACTTTCAGTCTGTGGACCCAGTTGCCACCAGTGCTCATTTATGGGCCATTCAGCCTGGCCTACAAAGAGCCTTTCCTTGTGGCCTGCTACTGTTTGGCAGGTTGTGACACCTGCCACACAGTTGCCTTTGTGCTTTTGAGAGTTGGTAGAACTTGTAAAACCACTCTCTTGTTTCGCTGTTTTTCAGATTGAGATCCTGTCCTTTAGTTTGTTTTGTTTTCATTGGTTACTACATTTAGATATTCAGTAGGTTCCAAAATTTAAGATTTTCCCATTTGTGGATATATTGAGTGTAGCAAATTAAAGTGATTAGCAGCACAAAGAAAATGCCATGTCTAGCGAAAAGATTTTTTAAAAAGAAAAAAAGACCAGAGCATGCTTTACATGTCCCTTTTTCTTTCCTACATAAGGCTAAAGGAATGCTTTATGATTTAAACCCCTTTTTCCTGGCCTTATATTGAATCTCTGGTTATTACTGAGCATATCAAAGTCCTTGTTTGGTCATATTTCTTTTTACTCCAGAATAATAGTCTTAATTATTTAAAAGATTCAAATATAAACTGATAAGAACAGATACTAAACTTGATCTTAGCCAAAAGGGGTGGCTCCTGTGGCTCAGTGGGTTAGGGTGCTTCCCCATATACCGAGGGTGGGAGGTTCAAACCCAGCCCTGGCCAAACTGCAACAAAAAATAGCCAGGTTTGTGGTGGGCACCTGTAGTCCCAGCTCCTCGGGAGGCTGAGGTAAGAGAATCACCTAAGTCCAGAAGTTAGAGATTGCTGTGAGCTGTGATGCCACAGTACTCTACCAAGGGCAATAAAGTGATACTCTATCTCTTAAAAAAAAAAAAAAAGATTCAATATATTTGCAGACCACAAATCGTATACTTGTGAAAGTCACTAGTAGCCTGACTACCACATCTGTGCTGAGCCTGCGAGGTGGGGGCCAGTGGTGCCCCTCACTGTGGGCAGCGTTGGCCGCCTTCCCTGATGTTCACCACCTCTCAGATCAGAGGATGGAGCAGCTTCAGCATTCTGCTCTGCTCAGTTCTCCTTGGCTCAAACAGCCTGATGATTCTGGCTTTGGAGCAGCCATAAATGTGGCTGGGAAGTGTCCTGTGCTTTTGCTTCACTCCTCCATTTCCTGTTAGAGAAGGTGCCAGAGAAGCAGTTTGATTCGTCAGCCCACAAAGCGCTCCTGTCAGAGATGGCGGAAGGTACAGCTGGAGCAAATGCAGGCCTGGCCTGCAAACCAAGGGGGGAAGAAATGGTCCACATGGAACAAATCTTTCTTTAAGCTTCCGATTTAGTCCTAATATTGCGGCTTCTTTCAGGATCCATTCCTGTTTTTGTTCACTGTTGTGCTGTTACAGAAAGCAAAGCCTCCTTGGAAAGAGGTTGCCTTTTCCAGTTGAGTTCAGACTGGCAGAAGCAGAGAGGTCTAAACTGCAAGAGAGTGACTTACCACATCGGTGAGCAAGGGATCAGGTAGGCAGTGGTCTCACACAGCAATGAAGATTTAGCAGAGAACCTAAAAAGAAGATGCATCCTGACTATCTAATTGCAGTAGCCACCACATATTAGAAATGATGAAATGAGGTGTAGTTAAAGGAGGAACTTGAAAAGTAGACTAACAAGATAGATTGCCAGAAGAGCAAATACAATTCTAATAGCATGATATTCTGAATAAGTACAAAGTCCATATATACATATGTATAGGAATTCTTTTATAAAGAGAGAAAGGAGAGGCTTTCACTTTTCGTTTTATAGCCTTTTGTACTATTTGAATTTCCTAACCATGTGATAGATGTTTCTTTTTAAAGATGAAAAGAAAAAATAGGTTATCTGGGTGATTAGACTATGGGCCTTTAAAATTCTTATCTTTATGATCTTTTTATAATCTATTTTTTATTTATTTTTGTGTGTGTATGTGTGTGACAGTGTCTCACTATGTCACCCTCTGTAGAGTGCTGTGCCATCACAGCAACCTCAAACTCTTGGGCAGAAGCAATTGTCTATCCTCAGCCTCTCAAGTAGCTGGGACTACAGGCACCTATCACAACACCCAGCTACTTTTTGGTTGTAGTTGTCTTGTTGTTTGGCAGGCCTGGGCTGGGTTGGAACCCACCAGCCCTGGTATATGTGGCCGACATCCTAACCACTGAGCTATAGCACTGAGCCATACAATCTAATGTTTTTTTAAATAAAATTAAGATAACAGTTTAACATTTTACTTTTATTTCTTTTTATAAGCAAGTGTGCAATTAATGCCTTCCTAGTATTAAGGAAGTATTTATACAGTAGTTGACAGGGAAGCTATGAGTTGCAGTTAAAGTAGGGCCTTACGATACTATTTGAGGAGGAAGAGAATCATGACTTGGGAATTACCAAGAGCCATTCTAGATGACTTGGTTTGATCTGGGAACCCTTCATATTCTTTTCAGAATTCTGCTGGTTTCTAAGGTGTTTAAATTCCCATGAAACTGATTTCTGTTACAAATTTTATTAAAACCCAGATATGCCATCTTTTACTCATTTTTATATCCTGACTTGGCTCCTCCTGTGTTTCCAAAACTAAAGCTGATATGCTTTAATATGATGAACCAGCACCTGTTTTACTGTCTGACTTCTGAAGGAAATTGGAATATGTAGGATTTATGATGTACCAAATGAAGGAGAAGCTGAAATAGGAAGTATGTAGAGAATCCCTCAGTATGTCCAACCTGCTTGTGAATGCCTTGAGTGAAAAGCCATTGTCTAAGACACCACATATGAAATATTTTTATCATGAAACCACCACCTAGCTTCACGTGCACTGTTTTTGCCTTCTAGTTTGTGTGTTCTCTTTCATAGTCTGTCTTGTTTGTTTGTTTTGTTTTTGAGTCATAGTTGTAATGTCGCCCTCGGTAGAGTGCTATGGCATCACAGCTCACAGCAACCTCAAGCTCTTGGGCTTAAAAGATTCTCTTGCCTCAGCCTCCCAAGTAGCTGGGACTACAGGTGCCCGCCACAATGCCCAGCTATTTTTTGTTGCAGTTGTCATTGTTGTTTTAGCTGGCCCGGGCTGGGTTTGAACCTGCCAATTTCCGTGTATGTGGCTGGCACCATAACCACTGTGCTATGGGCGCTAAGCCTCTTTCATAGTCTTTTATTATCTCGTTCCTCCCCCCTCCCTCGCTATATATATACTCAAATATCATTTCTTCCACTTTTTGTGAATCTTACTGCCAAATCTCATTTAGAGTCTCTCTTCCAGCCATCAGTGACATCTGACTTGGCACGAGAGTTGGAGAATTGAGGGAATGGAATCTGTTAGTGTGGGCTGGGGCCAAATCTGAAAGATTTGTAAATCTGTATGGACTTCATTCTTTAGTGAATAGAATCTCTGTATCAGTTTAGGGATTTTTTTTTTTTGGCAGTTTTTGGCCAGGGCGGGGTTTGAACCCACCACCTCCAATATGGGGCCAGCGCCCTACTCCTTTGAGCCACAGGTGCCGCCCTAGGGATTATTTTTAATTGTGAGGATAGAATCCCCCCAAACAGTGATTTAAAGAAATTAGGAGTTTTCTTCTTTCTTTCTTAGAGGAAACACGGAGGTAAAGAGTTGCTAGTCCTAGTCCAGCACCTTAAAGATGTGGGGCTGGGTCTCTGTGTTCCCTTGGCCTTTCCCTGATGACAGCCTCCCAGTTACAAGATGGAGGCTCTACCTGGGGCATCTCGTCCACACTCAAGGCAGGAGGAAAAGGGGAGAGTAAAGAGGGAACAGGTTCATGCCATCAGAGTCATTCCCACAAATCCCACATAACAACTTGACTTTTCAACTATTGCCCAGATCTGTGTCTCATGGCCAATGGGAGTTCTGTTGGAAAAGAAGCATCAGAGAATGGGTATTTCTTGGGTAATCAGCATGAAATGACACATCTCCCTTAACTTGAAGTATGAATGTTCAAGAGAAAATTACTGCATCAAGCATTCTCCCTTCCTCATCTCTCCTTTTTTTTTTTTAACTATGAAACCTATTTTTTGTCCTGCCTCTCATAAGACTATCAATATTTTAGAACTTTGGAAACATACATTCTGAAAATGATTAGAATGAAATCAAATGCTAAATAGTATATATAGTAAATGTCAGAGAAAGAAATGTGATGGGAATCGCTAAAAAAGGTTTATGAGAAAGAGACTCGACCTGGACTGGGATAAATGGATTGAATTCAGTATGTTAAACTCTGTTGGTGGATATACACGTATGTCATTACACATTTATGAAAACCAGTACAAAGGACAGCACCAGGAGTGACCCGTCATGTCCGACTGGGTGTAAATAATTAGAGATGATGAGGCTGGTGTTGCAGTGAGGGGGGAAAGAAACAATGTCACAGATGTAGAATGATGGGTGGCCCTGGGCAGTATGGTGAGAATGCACTGGTACATAATTTTAAACAATGTTAAGTGTTTAGTGATTACTGGAATTGAATTGGGATAAACTTAACATTTTAGTACTTCCCCCTTATTCCTAGTCAACTCTATAAAGTTTACATAAGAAACTTTGAAGTATTTAGTATTATTTTCTACACAGGAAGAATGATTTGTGATTGGTATTTTGCAGTGGTGCATATACATATTTACTTTTACTCATAGGATTAAAATTACATTCAAATTTCTTGGCAAAAGTGATACTTAAAACTGAGTCCAGGGCCATGCCTGTGGCTCAGAGGAGTAAGGCACCCGTCCTATATGCCAGAGGTGGCAGGTTGAAACCCAGCCCCAGCCAAAAACTACAAAAAAAAAAAAAAAAGAAAGAAAGAAAGAAAAAACTGAGTCCACTGCTGGGGGATTATTTCTAAGAACTGTATATTTTCTGGTTTGATAATTTTATTTTGCATTTTTCTAGCCAGGTATGGTGATTCATAGATGTAATCTCTGCACTTTGGGAGGCCAAGACAGGAGGATTGCCAACCTGGACAACAAAGCAAGGGGCAATCTCTAGAAAAAATAGGAAAAACTAGCTAGGCCTGGTGGCACATCAGGCGTAGCTACTTGGCAGGCTGAGGCAGGAGGATCTCTTGAGCCCAGGAGTTGGAGACAGCAGTGACCAGGGGGACACAACAAGACCGTGCTTAAAAAAAAAAAAAAAAAAGAAGAAGAAAAGAAACTTTCTTATTTAGTGGCAAATAGTAATCATTGTAAAAATCAGCATTAGCCATTTTAGTTTTCTGTAAATTATGATCCTGTTAAAGTAAAAACAACCTCTTTCTGTTGGTTATTTTAATTAAGCAAAGTATAATAAAGTTCAGTTCTAATTATTTTTCTTATCATAAATTATTTAAATAGTTTCTTCTAATTACACATTGAGTTTAATTGAATTGGGTCTAACTTGGTAAACTCCATTTCTCAGGGTTGAAATTTTAGACAGGTAACTACAATCTCTGAGTCACCATTTCTCAGTGTAACTGGAAAACTTTAATATGGTTAGACTTCCCCCCCCATTTGTGGAGTTTGCCCTTTACTTAGTCATAAATATTGTTCATATTGTAGGGCAGGAGTAATTTGTGTAGTAGCTAGCATTGTGACTGTGTAAGTCACCAGTGGATGAAAAGGCTTGCCTGCTAATCTGTTTTATATTAATGCAGGTGAAAAATACAGCTTTTTCTGTTTTATTTTTAGTATCGCCAGCTGGCCGAAGGAAGGTTTTTGTTTCATTTATTTATTTATTAGATAAAAGCCTTTTTGGTTGCATTTTAAAGTGTGTAATGTTTATTCCTGTCAGCTAAATGTGTCAGACAGAGTTTGTAACATGAATCAAGGAGCTGCTTTTGGTGGTAAACAACACGGCTTAGCGGGTGATTCATTGGCATTTCCACAAAATACATGGAACATGTGCTTTTCTGAAATAAGCGTTTTCCCATATTCAACTAAGGTGGATGTTTCTTTGGCTATTTAACAAGCAGATTATCAAAAGAAGTTTATTAAATTGCTTTGGAAACAGGATGGAGTTTACAACATCTTGAAGATGAGCTGCTCATTCCACAGCCTTTCCAGTGTTGTCAGCAGAGGCTGTGACATGCACACGCTCTTCCTTGTGCATTCTGGGCAATACGGGTTGAGTGTCCCTTATCCTAAATGCTTAGGACCAGAACTGTTTCAGATTTCAGATTATCGTATTAGGGATACTCAACTTGTTTTTTGTATTTGGAGAATGTTACTCTAATTCTTGAGAATTGTGCTGTAGGTGATATTGGGCAGACCATTCTATTCAGGGGCTATATAAACATTCATTTTGAGTCTTGCTTGATATAATGTTGAAACCATCCTAGAAGAACATGAAATATTTTTTTCTTTTCTGACACGAGGTGGATGTGACCTTGATCCGACAACTTTTTGTCACTTCTACAATTTTAACGGTCAACCAAAAATAAGAATATATTCTTTTTCTTGTTACTAATCTTGTCATTAATACTTTTTCTCTCTGAACATTTGCCATAATTTGCCACTCTCTATTCCTCTCTTCCTTCTTTAGGCATTCATCTAATATCACGTATGTTCCCTCTGGGAGGTCAAGGTGGGTGGATTGCTTGAGCTTGGAAGTTTGAGACCAGACTAAGCAAGAGCCAGACCCCATCCATCTTTACTAAAAATAGAAAAAACTAGCAGGGCATGGTGGCACACACCTATAGTCCCAGTTACTGGGGAGGCTGAGGCAAGAAGATTGTTGTGAGTTATGACACCACAGTACTCTACCAAGGGTGACAGAGTGAGACTCTGTCTCAAAAAAGAATTTTTTTAATTAAAAAAAAAATAATGTCATATATGTACCAGGGAGTGGGCTAAACACTGGAAATATGGGAATTATAAAGATGATAGAGAGAACACCCCCCCCCAAAGTTGCTCTGGTGGAGAGAAAAATTATCATAGAACTACAAATGGCCAGATGTCAAAGACTAAATACCAATGTTCCATTGCTTGGAGTCTGTTCCTTAAAGCTTAGAGTACAATGGCTATGATTAAACATCAGCTTTTTAGAGCAAACAAATAGCCCACTCCTTATCATGTAGGAATATTTTGGTAACTTGTTTTGATCAAATTTTATCTTTTGCTATTATTTACATGATATTTATATTTTCCCTATCATGCATAAGTTAGCACACAGGTAGATTTGGTTTGGAAAAGTTATGGCGATGTCAGTATTTTTATCATCTTACATATAGATCTTGACATTTCAATACAACTACCTTAACTTCTCTTTGGAAATTGTTACTTGTAAATTAAAATAAATAACTACATCTCTCTGTTCCATCCTTCATACTTTAGTGTCAGTTATAAAAACACAGAGTGGTATCTATGGTAAATTCTATCATGTACAGTGTTGGATTATATTAAATATTTATAAAATCAGTGTCCTTGTGTTGGTTTTTTTATTTGCTTGTTTACTGGCTTTCTCTCTGTCCTGGCTAGAGTTCAGCGACATTGTCATAGCTCACTGCATCCTCAAACTCCTGGGCTAAGGTCATCCCCCCCACATTAGCCTCCCAAATAACTGGGACTACAGGCATAATCCACCACTCATGACTGATTTTTCTATTTTTTATAAATACAGGGTTTTGGTCAGGCTAGTCTTGAACTCTTGACCTCAAAGTGATCCTCCTGCCTCAGTCTCCTAAAATGCTAGGATTATAGCTATGAGCCATCAGGCCTGGCTTCTGTTGGGGTTGTACAATCTCAATATTGAGCCAGTTTCTTGGTCTTTTGGTTGAGTATCATTTTCCTTCACTGTCATGCGTTTAAAAATTTTTTTCCACTATGAAGAGATAGAGAAATCAGAAATTAACTTTCTTTTGTTTTTTTTGAGACGGAGCCTCAAGCTATCCCCCTGGGTAGAGTGCCATGGCATCACAGCTCATAGCAACCTCCAACTCCTAGGCTCAAGCGAGTCTCCTGCCTCAGCCTCCCAAGTAGCTGGGACCACAGGCGCCCTCCACAACGCCCGGCCATTTTT
>CAUYQV010097233.1:0-17038 GCA_963574575.1 Galagoides demidoff
AAAAAAAAAAAAAATTTAATGGCTTAATTCCATTTCATGGCTGGGGCCAGGAGAAGGAGTCACAGGAGCTGGGTTTTGCAGCTTACTAGTGATGTGATTTGGAGCAAGTCATTTAGCTTAGGAGTTTGTTTTATCATAAGCAAAATGAGGCTAATGTGTGTCCTGCTGGCTTCATAGCAAGACTGTAATAAGATAGTGCTAATGAAAGTACTTTGAAAGTGATTGAGGGTCATGAAAACATAAGGTTATGTTATATAAAAGTCACAGCTGAGACTACAGGCAAATCTTTAATAATGAAAGACAGAACAATAAGAAAATCTCACTGCCTCCTGTAGTCCCAGCTGCTTGGGAGGCTGAGGCAAGAGAATCGCTTAAGCCCAAGAGTTTGACATTATTGTGAGCTGTGATGCCATGATGCTGTGGCACTCTACCGAGGGTAACATAGTGAGATTCTGTCTCAAAAAAAAGAATAAAGAAAAGAAAATCTCACTGGTGATTTTTCAATGTAAGTTGAAGCCTTTGCTTTTATTTTTTTGGCTGGGGCTGGGTTTGAACCCGCCACCTCTGGCATATGGGGCCGGCGCCCTACCCTTTTGAGCCACAGGCGCTGCCCAAGAAGCCTTTGCTTTTAAATGTGCTGTATAGTGAATGCTGAATGCATTTGTGTTTTATGCTAAGCAAGAAAAAAAATCAGCTTATTAGAATAATTGTTTTAGTGATTAGTTAATCTGAGTTATAATTTTTCTTATAAGTGATGATTTTTTTAATTTATCCTGTGGAATTAGCAAGATGTTATAGTTATCTTAACTAGATTATAAGGTAGTTCCCTAAAAGACTTTTGCCACAGACAAAAGTTTCGTATATTCGAGAAACAGAATTCTTGACTTTTTGTTTCTTTCTCTCATTTGCCATATACAACATGCCATTTTCAAGAATGGATACATTCATTTCAATCTCAGCTTGTTTTTCCAGAGTGGCCAGACTTGCTGAGTGGTAACAGAGGTTAGGTTTCCAGGGGAACATGTGAGAGGAGAGGATATAGTTACCTAGGTATAAATTGTAGGGTATAAGGCAAGCATCAGGGACCCTCATAGGAGAATAAAGATAATTTACATGCGTTTCGTGTCCATAAATATTTGCAGTGTTGCAGTGTAATACTAGTCTGAACTCCCAAACTATAAATTTATTCTTTAATTACAGCGTGAGTATACACATGTTTATGTATCATATGAATTAGAATTTGAAAATGTATTATGGTCCTGTGTTAGCGTGCTCGGGCTACCTAACCAAAGACCAAGGACTGAGTAGCTCACACAATAGAAATTTATTTTCTCACAATTCAGCATGAATCTGGGCTGGGGGCGGGGAGCACAGTTCAGTGAGTAACATGTACTGAAAGGGGAAGAGAAAGTATAAGTCTCAGTTCTCAGTATTCAGGTTCTCATTCAACTGAGAATGAGTTACAAGCACATAACACATTAATAGTATAAGATAACACGATAGTTTTATTTCTCAGCTAAAATGTCTTATACCACTAAAATGAGTTGAGCAATAAATATATATGAATTCTCAAAAAGGGGGGTAATTTGGAGTCAGAATGGTGAGAGAGGAGTCATGAAATAAGCAGGAAAGAGCTCTTGAGAGGAACCAGAGATACCAAGTTAGAAGTGGTCAGAGTGTAACCAGCTGGGAAGTACCTGTCCAGAGCTGAGGGCTTGTTTTAGTATGTCAAGTGTGTATCTCAAAGATAAGTTGTCTCAGATTTTGACAGTTTAAATTCTTGTCTATGACATTAAAACTTTTGCATTAGGCTTAGCACCTGTGGATCAAGTGGCTAAGGCGCCAGCCACGCACACCTAAGGTGGTGGGTTCAAATCCAGCCCAGGCCCGCCAAACAACAATGATGGCTGCAACCAAAAAATAACTGGGCATTGTGGTGGGCGCCTGTGGTCCCAGCTACTTGGGAGGCTGAGGTAGGAGAATCGCTTGAGCCCAGGAGTTGGAGGTTGCTATGAGCTGTGATGCCATGGCATTCTACCCAGGGTGACAGCTTGAGGCTCTGTCTCAAAAAAAAAAAAACCCAAAAATCAAAAAACTTTTTTGCATTAAGTTTAAAAAAAAAAGTGTGTGATTTTGAAGATAGAAGAGACAACTTATGTGTTATTGGACTATGAAGGAGAAAAAATGAAATAGTGGAGTGGCACTAATGTTTAAAATCCAAGAAAACATGCTAAAAATAAAAGATGACATAAATCTATAAATTTTTTAATAGCCAAAAATTGTCATCGCCTCAGAATAAAACTATTAGACTTCAAAGATAAAAAATTATCAAGGATTCCTTGCAAAACAATCAAATAACTTACAAGGGCAAGAGAATTTGACCACCATCCCATTTCTCAAAAAGACATATATACAAAGCAAGGCAAAAATAAGCATTTTAAAAAGATTTTAAAGAAAGTGATAGCCAGGGCAGCGCCTGTGGCTCAAAGGAGTAGGGTGCTGGCCCTGTATGCCAGAGGTGGTGGGTTCAAACCCAGCCCCGGCCAAAAACTGAAAAAAAAAAAAAAAAGAAAGAAAGAAAGTGATAGCTAAGGATTTTATATTCAGACTTCTGGTACGAAGACTAGAAAAACAGTTTATGCAATAGCATGGTAATTCTGTACCTTTGAGCCTTTGTTTATTTGTCTTTTTTTTGTGACCGAGTTTACTTTGTCATCCTCAGTAGAGTGTGCTGGCATCAGCTCACAGCAACCTCCAACTCTCGGGTTCAAGCACTCCTCCTGCCTCAGCCTCCCAAGTAGCTAGGACTACAGGCACCTGCCACAACACCTGCAAGTTTTAGAGACAGGGTCTTGCTTTGTTCAGGCTGATCTTAAACTCACAAGCCCAAGCAATCTACTGACCTTGGCCTCCTAGAGTGCTGGGATCATAGGTGCGTGGTCCCCTTTGATCTCTTTTTGAGGAATCTGTTGAAGGGTGAGCTTTATTCAACCAAGAAATTACTGAGTAAACTTCAGCAAAGAGACTGAGCATTTTGCCATATCACTTATAGATCTAAGGCCAAAACAGAAGTGGAGACCATGATGGGGAGTGCAGTCCTTCCCTGTCACCATAACTAGAAGCTCTTGGAGGTTGATTGCTGGCACAGTTTGGATTCTTTAGAAGTGGATCCTGAGACAGTTTGGTGTACAGGAATGTGCATTTTTAAAGAATTAACACTTGTGGAAGCAGGACAGAAACAGAAGTAAGCAGTGTTGGGCAGAGGGAGAAGTCACACTGCAGTGTAGACCTGCATAGCCTTGGACCACACCATGGGAAGCTTTAGAGTGCTTATGACTCCGATGAGCTGCTGGGCAGGGGTGGAGAACCTGTGACCCTCAGATTTCAAGATCAACTTTCTGATTTTGAGATTTTTTTTTTTTTTTAAGCATCAAGGAAGGCAAGCAAAGCTTTATCTTTCTCTGCTGCACCCCTTTTAATAAAATGATTTGTTATGTAAAGTTGGGATTCCGTCAAAAGACCAGAGTTTAGAGGGAGGGTCACAAGTTTCCTTAAGGCTGCAGGTTCCCCACCCCTCTGGCTTTTAATTTTTATATGCCTGTCTTCATCAGTCACTGGATGTGAACTGCCTTTCTCTGGAGGGCGTGTTTTGGGCAAATGGCTGTCAGTAACTGGGGCAAACCCTGAAGGAGCTGAGTGCTAAGACTGTCTATGATTGCCCTAAGGCACTAGGGTCCTTGAAGGGGAAACTGGGTGGCACACCTCCATGTCTATCATACTTGCTTTTTCTTTGGGAGAAGACTATGTTACAGTGGTAATTTAGGAAGATGGGTTTCTTCTTACCACTGTAGACCTCTGTTACTTAGTGGATTCCAAGATTCTTTTGAACATCATCTTCACATTTGAGTTCTCTGCATTGTGAATCCTGACTTCCCCAAAAGAGAATACAAAACAAAACAAAGAACATGAGAACTCATGAAGCTGTATTACCCAGATTTTTGCTGGTAGGATGCAGACATACAATTTAAGTTTGCCAGTTTGAGATCCCTTAGCAAGACTTGGATTCGGGGGTGAAATGTGAAAAAACAGGGAAGGCTTGGCCTGGTTTGGTGGTTCATACCTATAATCCTAGCACTGTGGGAGGCTGAGACAGGAGGGATTGCTTGAGCTCCAGAGTTCGAGACTATACTGGGCAACCTAATGAGACCCTGTCTCTACTTATTTAAAAAAAAGCAGATGTGTGGGTGATTTCAGAGGCAGATTACTGATCATAGTAGAGCTGGGGTGGGTACAGTGATGATGATAGCTGCTCCCTTGCCAGACCAGTTCGGCAGTGGTCTCAGCCACCATCCTAGGCCTGGGCATTACTTAGTACTGTGCTGCAGTAAGTGACTTTAACATGTAGGATGGATCCTGTACTTGGCAACTAAGAAACTGACAAATTCATATGGGATGGCGTGTGGGGAAAAAAGACTGGAGGCAGGGAGAGTATTTAGAAGGTGGAAGCCTGAAATAGGATGGACTCAGTAAAATCTAAGAATGGATTTGAGGACTGTGTAAAAGAAGGAATGCATCATGTTTAATGATGGTTAGAATAAGAAAATGAAGGGAGGCTGGGCATGGTGGTTCATCCTAGCACTTTGGGAGGCCGAGGTGACTGGATTGCTTGAGATCTGGAGTTTGAGACCAGCCTGAGCAAAGTGAGACCATCTTTAATAAAAATAGAAAAACTAGCTAGGTGGGTGTTATGGTGGGCACCCTATAGTCCCAGTTGCTTGGGAGGCTGAGACGAGAGGATGGCTTGAGCCCGAGAGTTTGAGGTTGTTGTGAGCTAGGATGCCATGGCACTCTACACCAAGGCAACTCAGTGAGACCGTGTCTCAAAAAAAAAGGAAAAAAATCATTTTGCTTGGCCTCTGGTAAATAGATTTGGGTGTGATATAGGAATGGGTTGGATGTTTGAGTATATGTGAATAATAGGAAGGCAGATAAACTTTCCAATTTTCATCCTACTGGTTGTTGTGTTTGTGATATGCTTATTATACATGTAGTATTTTCATAATGTAAAGAAAAAAAAAGGTTTAAAGCTCTAAGGTTTGAGCCAGCATGACAAAAAAAAAAAAAATGTGTTCAAATATCAAGTTTTGGTATCTGTAATATACCTGTCATTGAAGATGTTATTTTTGTTTTTGAGAAGTCACAGTAGGTGAAGTTTGAATGAAGGACCCTAAAGACTGGAATTGTAGAGTTAGAAGATTATGTAGATGTTCATCTGACCCTAAGTTGAGAACCTTAAAACACAGTTAGTAAGCTCTTGCCGTGTGCCAGGTTCTTTCAGTGTTTTCTCATTTAATCCTTTGTTCTCAGATCTGTTGCTATATATTGTTGGTAACGTCATCAAAGAAGTAGATTCCCAGTATAAATTGATTAATAATTTATCTCATTGGTTTCCTTGAATTGAAGGGTGTGATTTAGTGTTTTGCTTTAAATGGTTTCTATTAAATGAGTTAAAAAGAGGGTGCTTTTTTTGTGTAGAACTCTACGACTGTGTTGCTTTTTAGGTGTTAATAATACATCATAAAGGTTAAATAGATTTTGCGGCTCGGCGCCTGTGGCTCAAGTGGCTAAGGCGCCAGCCACATATACCTAAGGTGGTGGGTTCGAATCCAGCCCAGGCCCACCAAACAACAATGACGGCTGCAACCAAAAAATGGCCGGGCGTTGTGGCAGGCACCTGTGGTCCCAGCTACTCGGGAGGCTGAGTCAGGAGACTTGCTTGAGCCCAGGAGTTGGAGGCTGCTGTGAACTGTGAAGCCACAGCACTCTACCCAGGGGGACAGCTTGAGGCTCTGTCTAAAAAAAAAAAAAAAAAAAAAAAAGATTTTGTCTTAATCTAAAAATTAGAAATATACTTCATTGCTCCACAATTCAAAACGGATTTTAATACCTTTATTCGGTGATTCTCAGCCCTGACCCTCACTGTAGAATTGCTGGGGAGCTTTTAAAAAACTACTGATTGTACTGGCCTCACCCTAAAGTAATCAGAATATGGGTGGCCAGGGTTGAAAACTGCTGGGTTGGGATTGCTTTTGTAATAGGATGGCTGCTGCTTGTATAGTGCCCTTGTTTTGATGTTGCTAGGTGGAATATGATCTGTCAAGAAAGGGACACTAATGTTCATTTTGTGGAAGGGTAAATTTTAATTTAAAAATGAAAGCACACAGACTTTGATACCTGACTCTCATTGTGAAAGCATATGTGTATGAAGCAGCCCAAGTGATATCAGACTTTGGATAATTAAAAAAATAATCCTTATCTTGTGCTGCCCTATCTTTTGCCTGCCTTTGATCTTGAAGTCTGTCCCTGCCAGTGACTTGAGGTTGCACACCTGGCGGTACTTTTAAGACTTTTCAAGGGACATAGAGGCATCATTTCAGGGCAGTCAGTTGCTGATCCTTAAATCTTGAGTGTGATCAATTCTAAAATTGACCTTCCTGAGAAAATACCTGTGGCCCAGGTGGCCTACTGGTTCTTCCTTCACACCCCCTCTTTCAGAATTACCATTCTTGAAAAGGAAGACACACCTGTCACCTACCCCTAATCATCAGGGTGCCAAGCAGGGGGCTGATTAAAATATTGCTGTGGTCCCTAAGAAAGTGAATGACCAGAGGAGCCTTTTGCAAATGAGTTTCCCATTGCTTTCATTAAAATTGAAAGACGCCTTAATTGAGTGAGTGGTCAGCTAATAGATGATTAAGTCTTAATTCTATGGACACACAGTGTTCTTTGTTAGAAGAAACCTTTTTCCATCTACCTGTTTATTTTTCTGTCTACCTGCTTATGTGAACACCTTTTCTCAGTGCCTGCCCCTGCATAAACTAAACAGGATAATCGATTTCAAGTAGACTCTTGTCTCATTCCAGTAATAATACTCTTCTGCAAATCATGACCTAATTAGAAAGTCCCATCTGTCTTATTAAGACATGCATTTCCAATAGAATTTTATTTACATTGAGTAACTTAACAGTTTCTTCTGGCCAATTTTGCCCTTGAAAGAATAATTTAACTCACTTTAGAAGAAACTTTTAATACTGATTTTTATGGTTCAGTATCGCCATTACATTTGTTCACAGATTTTTGTTGGCAAAAAGTAGAACAGACTTCCAAGCATAAAAGTAATAGGATGGAATACTGTGAGGGGAAGTGGAATGAAAGGATGAGATTAAGGAGAAAGGGAAGTGGTGTACAATTTCCGGCTCTTAAAGAGTTTGTTTGTCTGTTTTTTTAAATGGATTTAGAGTGTGGGAAATGGTTATGGCATTTAGAGCAGATATGTCAGAAATTATATTTATTTCCAGTCATTTAAAATTGTAATGTGAAATTTTGAATGTTAACTTAAAAATGTGTGAAAGAGCCTATAGTTGTTCCAAATCCTTTTTGGGGTTATGCAAACAAAAATGTGAAGAACCCTGGGCAAAGGCTATCATGGGGGCAGGGATGAGGAGGAGTACAGTGAGCATTTGTTTATTTATTTCTTCAGTTAAAATTCCTGGAAAGATGAACTGATTGGAATAAGATCACTTTTACAGGCTCATTTCTCTTCCCTGTGCTTCTGTCAGTGCATTCCTGACACCTAGAGGTCTTCTGCCTTGTTATCCTTTTTTTTTTTATTTGAGACAGAGCTCAAGCTGTTGCCCTGGGTAGAGTGCTTTGGTATCACAGCTCACAGCAACCTCCAACTCTTGGGCTTAAGCGATTCTCTTGTCTCTTGTCTCCACGTCCCAAGTAGCTGGGACGACAGGCACCCGCCACAATGCCCAGCTATTTTTTGGTTGTAGTTGTTAATGTTGTTTGGCAGGCCCTGGCTGGATTCGAACCCGCCAGCTCCCGGCGTATCTGGCTAGTGCCCTAGCTGCTGAGCTATAGGTGCTGAAAGTGCCTTCTGCCTTCTTATTCTTTATTATTTTATACATACAGGCTATTTACATGATCATTTGGCACTAATGAAGTTTTATACCTTCATCTTTTGCTAATATTCTTTTTTCATGTGTTGGTCTTAGCCTTTAGTGAGTTTAAAGAGACTGGGAGGCATAAGGGTGCCAGTGGAGCTAAATCGGAGTAGGGTGAAGGTATTCTTTCTAATCTAGCCTTATGGCTTGCAAGCTGTTTGAATTTATAGGTGCTTTGCAGACTATCATCTCAGCCTGAGGGGGGTGGGGTGGGAATTGGTGTTTGCTTTTTTGGTTGTCATTGACAGTATGTTTATATAGTAGAGAAAACTGTGAAAGATTACGTATAATAAACCTATTTTTATTGGTTCAGGGTCTTTAGGATAGGCGCTCTACTCTGATTTTATTTTTTTGACAGTTTTGAAAAAATATATTACAAATATTTATCAAATGAGTAAACTGAAGATTGAAATAGGGCAGAAGCTCAGTTTTCTTTTCACATTTTTAGCAGGGTAGGTATTAGAGAAACAGTATAGTTAATCTTATTTTCTTAACTCACTCTTCTAGTTCCAGTTCTAAGGTTGCATAGGGATGCAGACACTGTCATAACATGAAAATATTTAGTAATAAATGCAACACTTACAAAATTGGTCTCCATTCAAGCAAGTCTTCCTACTTAATACTAGCTTCTGTTCCTCTCTTTTCCCATCTGGTCTGTAGCCAGTGTCATTAACTTGGGAATTGAAGAAAAGAAAATTGACAAGGAATGATACGTTTGATGTCTCAAAAGAAGATGATTTAAATGTCAAAAGATTTAAGAGATAATCTTGTGAAAATGAATGGGATTCTTAAGCATTTTAGCAAAAATTACCTCTCTATGACCCTCTCTATGTCATCTCAAGCTAGCTTACAATTTTGTCAATAACTACACTAAAAATTCTTGATTCTTGCCTCATTCTTTGTCCTTTTGAGACTTTGGACATGGCTGGGATTATAACAACATTTATTGAATATTAAATACTATTTTCATAACTCAGTTTTTATTTTTATTTTTATTTTTTTTTGAGACAGAGCCTCAAGCTGTCCCCCTCGGTAGAGTGCTATAGCATCTCAGCTCACAGCAACCTCCAAATCCTGGGCTCAAGCGATTCTCCTGCCTCCGCCTCCCAAGTAGCTAGGACTACAGGTGCCCACCACAACGCCCGGCTATTTTTTGGTTGCAACTGTCATTGTTGTTTGCTGGGCCTGGGCTGGAATCGAACCCGCCAGCTCAGGTGTATGTGGCTGGCGCTTTAGCTGCTTGAGCCACAGGCGCCGAGCCCTCAGTTTTATTTTTTAAGAAACTCTCAGATAAATCTGATTCCTTCCCATTCCCCTCCAGGATTATAGATTTTAAGTGGATTCCTTGAGCAGCTTTGTTTGAGGTACCAATTTTCCCTCAGATACTATATAGCATAGGCTTTGGAATCATAAACTTTGGTTTGAATTCTGGCTCAGCCTCTTGCCCTGGGCGACCTTACCCAAATAAATCTCTGCAGCCTTAGATTTCCTCCTCTGTAAAACAAGACCAATGATGGCACCTTTTCTAGAGGGTTGTTGAGCAGGCTTAAGGGCTTGAAGCACATGAAGGTCATTTTGTGAGGTCTGTGCAATAGTACCTGCTCCCTTGCTGGACCAGAGGCTATCACGAATGATTTGCCATGTTTCTCTTGGATCTCCATTGCTTTTCACTTGGCATTTGTCTCTACTGAGAAGAGGATTGCTTTTTAAATGATGAGAAATGACTCAAGCATGTGGGGTGATGTAAGTAGGAGGGCATGTTTTGCTTTTCAAAATAGAAAGTGTTTTCTGTTACAAAGGTTATAATCATAATACTAATTATTGAATGTTTGCTTTATGCTGGATACTCTTCACAGCCCTCTACAAATGGCTTCTCAAGTAATCATTCAGTAAAACTGTGAGTGAGGTACCATTAAGATGGGCACTGTTACCATCCCCTTTCATAGTAGGGAACCAGAGTTAGTACTCTTTCAAGTTTGCCTAGCTGTAAGTGACATACCTGTTGTTTAGATTTCTCTTAAGGAAGTATATGTAAAATATAAAGAACATTAAAACCACCAGATACTACAGAGATGGTTACTGTATTTTTTAAAAAGTACAGCTTTGATGAGATACAATTCACAATCACACAAATTCCCATTTCGTTAATTCATTTTTAAAAACATACAATTCAGTGGGTTTCAGTGTATTCATGGTGTTGTAACCATCACCACTATTTAATTTCAGAAAATTTTCATCAACGTAAACCATACCCTGTAGCAGTGCCTTCCCACCCCTGCCACTGTATTGCCTGGCAACCATTAATCTACTGTCTCTGTAGATTTGCTTATTCAGAGTAGTTCATATACATGGAATGTACAGCATGCGGCCTCGTTTGACTGGCTTCTTTCATGTATCTTGATATTTTCAGGGTTTATCCACATAATGGCATATCTCAATTCTTTCTTTCTGTTGCAAAATAATGTTCCACATTTGGAACTTATACCATTTTGTTCATCCGTTCGTTAACCGATGTGCATTTAGGTTGTTTTCAGTTTGTGAGATCTGTTAACACACTTATGTGCAGTTATTTTATTATTTTTTTTTTTTTGAGACGAGAGTCTGCCTAAACTAATGTACTTTGGCCCTCATCTTAGCTCACAGCAACCTCAAACTCCTAGGCTCAAGAGATCCTCATGCGGTAGCCTCTTGAATAGCTGGGAGTACAGGTGCCCCCAAAGACCTAGCTAAATTTTCTATTTTTAGTAAAGATGAGGTCTCGCTCTTACTCAGGCTGATCTTGAACTACTGAGCTCAGGCAATCCATCCACCTCAGCCTCCAGAGTGCTGAGATTACAGGCATGAGCCACCGCGCCCAGCCTTTTGTATGTAGGTTTTTGTGTGGACATATGTTTTCAGTTCTGTTGGTTATACACCTGAGAGTGGTATTATTGGTTTGTGTGGTAACTCTGTGTGTAACATTTTGAGGAACTATTTTCCAAAGTGGCTGTACCATTTTACTTTCTTACCAGCATTGTTTGAGAATTCTGCTTTCTCTACATCCTCACCAACACTTACAGGCTGGCTTTTATTAGAGCTATGCTAGTGGGTGTTAAGTGGTAACATTGTGGTTTTGATTTGCATTGTCTAATGACTAGTTTTGGGAGCATCTTTTCATGGGCTTATTAGCCATTTGTATATATTCTTTGGAGAAATGTCTGTTCAAATCCTTTGTCCATTTTAAGATAGGATTAATTATATTTCAGAATTTTTTGTATTAATATAGCATCATTTTTATCATATATTTTTTAATGGGATAATATCACACATACAATTTTATATTGCTGCTCGGTTTTTTTTTTTTTTTTAGAGACAGACTCACTTTGTTTCCCTGGGTAGTGTGCTGTGGCCTCCTAGCTCACAGCAACCTCAGACTGGCTCAAGCAGTCCCTCAACCTCCTGAGTTGCTGGGACTATAGCTGCCCACCACAACACCCAGCTATTTTTTCTGTTTTTAATAGAGATAGAGACTCTCTTTGCTCAGGCTGGTCTTGAACTCCTAAACTCAGGTGAGCCACCCTGCCTGGCCATAACTTGTGTTTTCTGCTTAATATATCCTGGCCATCTTCCTGTGTCTGTATCTAATTACATCACTTCTGCTGATGTAATCTAGGATGCTTTTCCCACCCCTTCCCTCACCTGCAGGGACGAAAACACATTCTCTCATCCTCATTTGCATAGGTCTCCTCCAACATTCTTGGAAGGGTTCCTAGGAATGTTTTTTATAGAAGATTGCGTTTTTTATTAATTTTTTAAAAGTAGTATATATATACACACATATATATATATATTTTTTTAACCTCTTAAACTACTTAAAATACTTCCTTGTTCTCTTCCACATAAGTTTCAAGCCCTACAAAACCTGGGTCTGCCTGTGCCTGAGACATACTAGGTGTTGAATTATAATACTGAATTGAATGGAATCCAGTAAGTTTAGTGCTTATTAGCTTTCCCATTACTTAGGCCAGAAGACTTTTGTTTATCTGAGGCTTGGTAACTAGCAGGCTCATGAAAAATATGGTAGCCATGCAAGAAATACTCTTTGGAGAATTTGCAAGTTAGGATTACTGTTCCGTGCATTGTGTGTATGTTTGTAGTCTTATGTTTCCAAGCCTTACTAACTGGAAAGCAAAACATCTATTTTGCTACATTCCTGATTTTCTCTGATAGCCCAGTTGAATTATTCAGTGCCCAGGTAGCCCCTTTCTTAACTTAACTCTGTGATTTTACCTTTTCAAAAGCTCTTACACTGGGTAGGAGTCTTTTTTTTTTTTTTTTTTTTTTTTGAGACAGAGTCTTACTTTGTTGCCCTGGGTAGAGTGCTGTGGCATCACAGCTCACAGCAACCTCCAGCTCTTGGGCTTAAACGATTCTCTTGCCTCAGCCTCCCAAGAAGCTGGGACTACAGGTGCCCACCACAATGTCCAGCTTTTTTTTTTTTTTTGGTTGTAATTGTCATTGTTGTTTGGCAGGCCTGGGCGGGATTCAAACTTGCCAGCTCCCATGTATGTGGCTGGTGGCTGCTGAGGTATAGGCACCGAGCCTCTGTTTTGTTTGTTTTCTTTTTCTTTTGAGACAGAATTTTTGTTGCCTTTGGTAGAGTACCATGCTTCCCAAGTAGCTGGGACTATAGGCGCCTGCCATAATGCCTGACTATTTTTAGAGATGGGGTCTTGATCTTGCTTAGGATGGTCTCAAACTCCTGAGCTCAAGCTGTCCACTGCCTCAGTCTCCCAGAGTGCTAGGATGTAAGCCACTGCACCTGGCTTTTTGTAGGAGTCTTTTGGACCCTATTTTTATGACTTGAAAATTTGCCCAACTTGAGTAATGGGGAATTTGTTTACTAGTTTTCTTTATTTCCTAAACCCACTATAAGTTATCTTTTATAGTGGAAAAAAAAATCCAGTGAACTTTTTTGTTGAACAGAACAATTTCTGACTTAGTGAGAACGGAGGCCTGGATGGGAGTGAACATGCAGGGCTTTAATGTGAGTCCAGTCAGGTTCATGTTCAGATTTGAGGTTGAGTTCAGTCAGCAGGTGTTCGGGTTCTCACAGTCACTAGAACTACCTGTACTGTGCCCTGTGATTGTTGGACTGAACACTAACATAAAACGCTCTCCTCATTTCCTGAGAACCTTTGGCTGGCAGCGTGTGATGCAGCTGAGCATTTCAAAAGACATGTTTTTGGTGTAGTAGAAAGCTGTGGCAGCCAGGGATGAGGAGGGGCACACCGGAGCAGATCCAGAGAGGATTGAGGTCTGTGAAATTAAGAAGCAGATGCCACCAGCTGAGAAACTGTTAATGGAATCGAAGAATTTGAAAACATAGTAAATCAGTGTTTTGGTCTTGGCATTAAATTATCCTGGAGAAAAAAATGTGTATAACAAGTGTGACGTGTTTGATGTCACAGGGTAGGGGGGATTGAGGCTGTCAGCAATCATACGTGGAAGGGGAACATTGAGTAAATTATTGAGAAATTTCCTATTGATTAAAATCATGTGTGACAATTTAAAAGCAAAATGATAGGCTTGTGTATATGTTGGCTGACTGTAGAAATCAATAGCCTCACTTGTTGTTCAGATTCTGTTTTCTCCCTAGGATGTATCAGAACCTGATTTTCAGCTTTGCCATTGAATGTATTAACTCTGGGGACCGGTGCTGATTTCTTAGCTGTGTCCACATGGTGCCCCCTCCTTCCTGTTTGTTCCGTGTCAGTGCAGGCACTGGTAAGAATTTAGCTATTGGGGCCTTGAGGACATATCCTTAGTGTATCCTAAACACTTGAACACTGGTCCTACGTTTCCTCAGATGGGTTTCTTTTTGTGTAATACTTTTCTCCTCACCTTCCTGGGGTTGGTTGGGGGAGACATCCTATGTGTAAAGGACTTGTTAAATCAGTATTGTGATACAGCCTTGGGAGAAAATGAGAAGTCCTATGAGCAGGTGAGCTAGGGAGATGTTGGCCCTGTGGGGTGGGTACTTTCTGTACTTGGAGATTTGGTAGGGAAAGTTCTCTGAGATTTCAACAGCAGTTGTTCTGTTGTCATGTGTAAATATTTTCTTTCTGAGTTGCCTCTGTGGGGCCAGTGTTCAGTGAACACTGCTGAAAAATTATTTAGTGTCTGAGCATACTTTTTTTTTTTTTTTGAGTTGAAGACTTTGTACCCAAATCCAATTGGAAGAATCGCTCACTTTTTCTTTCTGCTACAGATACTGTGAAGTGTTATTTAAACTTTGGGTGACTTTAACACCACAGAAGAAAAGCTGGGATAAAGGGATAGAGATTCTTTACCTTGTCATGTAAAGGGGTTGGCACATTCTTACCTGTTAGCCAGCACATTGAGGATAAGGACACAACCAGTCTTAAACTGTAACACTTGTAAAGCAGATAGGTGCATTTAGTACTCAGGTAATTTGGATAATTTCAGAGGTAGGGATGAAGGGAAAACGGGGCTTTTGGGCAGTAGGATCAGTTGCTATCATACACCCCAGCAGAATTGAGGGGCAAATCAGGCTTTGAGACAGGAATTACTATGCATTTCTAGGAAGATGGTCTGTGGCTTTTTTCTTTTGACAGGCGAGGACCCTTGGAAGAACCTGCAAAATATCTTGTGTGTGAGAAATAAGATTAGATGCTGTGGACAAATAGGGAAGTTTGCTGGTCCTTGACCACAGGGAGTTCACAGATTTATACACATGAAAACAGAACTACTGAGATGAAGCCCAGTGCATATTAAATGCCAAGCAATGGTACATGCAATGGCCAGTTGCTCAAGGAAAGGCCCAGAAATCCATAAGGGCCTGTGGTGAGGGCCTCCGTGTGGACTTGCTTCCCCATCTGGGCTGGCTTTTGGGGTCAGGGGCCTTTGAAGGCTTTGAACAACAGTCCAAGATCCAGGAGGAAGATTTTTATATTAAACTCAAAAGTTAGAATGCTCAATTTGCATACATCTTAAAAATAGACGGCTAGTCGTGAATATTTTTCATACTTTCAGCAGGAAACAGGGAAGGGCCCAGCTCCTCAGTGCAGTTCATTTTCCTCTGTTGGGAGTTCAGAGAGCAAAAATGGAAAATGGCTGATGAGTGGTTAGCTGAGGCCCGCTCTGTGCGCTGCTGTGTCCTCTCCTCTCCTGGTAACGAGTAGGTTCGCTAAGGAGCATTTATTTAATTTCCGTGATGCAGGCGGGTATGCCCGGGATTCATGATCAGAATGGCTTCATTACTAAATGTAAAGAGTTGTTGGAGTACTACTTAAAAGTATTTTTTGTTTAGAATTTGTTAACAGGAAGGCAGGGGGACCCTTTCATGGGGGTAGTTATAGCTTCTGCTTTTTCAGTCAAGGTCTTTGGATTCATCACTAAAATAGTGCCTGGCGTTGATAGAGCAGGTGCTTGGTGCATCTGTGTGGAAGGGAGTGAGTGACTTGCCATACTCCCATACTCCATCCTGCTGCCCAGAAGGCCCGTTTTTCCTTCATCATTGTGAGATTTTGGGGAGGGGGCAAAGTAAGTTTACCTTGGGGAGCAGCATTGCGCACGGGTTGAGGTACATAGACTTTAGCTATGTAATCAGGGACCTTGTTTCCTCACATGCGCAATAGGGGTAGTACCTGTTTTTCTGGGCTTGTGAGAGGTTGGAGATAGCACAAATAAATGTTGGGGTACACTGAGTGGTGGTGGCTGTGTTGGGGATAATGGTGCTGATATCATTGGAAAGGAGGGGGCGACTTTTTCTCCAGGGAGAATTCTGAGTCTTGGCCTTCCAGGCAGGACTGCCCATATATTCTACCCTTGTTGTTCTAGTTAGGAAATTAGTGTCCATTATAACCACTAGAACCATTATGCTTTGCTGTGTTGTTAAATACAGATGGATCTTGTTTTAGACCAAATGCGTTCCTGAGGACTGTTCTTTTTATTTATTTTCAAGAATTGTGGTAAGACATATGTAACATAAAATTTACCTTTCTGACCTTTTTCTTTTTATGAGATGGGGTTTTCCTCGGTTTCCTTGGTAGAATGCAGTGGTGTCAGCTTACATCAACCTCAAATTTCTGGGCTCAATTGATCCTCCTGCCTCAGCCTCCTGAGTCGTTGGGATTATAGGCAAGCACCACCACGCCCAGCTAAATTTTCTATTTTTAGTAGAGATGGGATCTCGCTCTTACTCACATTGGTGTCTGAACTCCTGAGCTAAAGTGATCCTTCTGCTTCTCAAAGTGCTGGGATTATAAATGTAAGACACTGCGATCAGCCCTTTTTGACCACTTTTAAGGGTACAGGTCAGTGGCATTAAGTACATTTACTTTATAGAGCAACCATCACCATCGTCCATCTCCAGAAATCTTTTTTTCTTGGACAACTGAAACTCTGTGCCCATTCACCACTAACTCCCCATCCCTCCCTGCTCCCATCCCCTGGCAGCCACCCCTTCTACTTTCTGCCTGTGGATTTGACTATTCTGCGTACCTCATGTGAATGGAATCATACTATATTTTGGGACTGGCTTATTTTACTTAGTGCATTGTCTCTTCAAGGTTCATTGATGTTGTTACATGTGTTTTTGTGGTTCTTTGTTTTTTATATTTTGTTTTTATTACGGAAGAAACGTGTCTATGTTATAGTGTTTCAACAATATATAGAAGAAGAAGAATATTCTGTGACTCCCATACCCAGCCAACCTCTTGTTATTTTGTGCTTCTGCAGAGACACTGTCTGAGAGCAGAATAGTTTACGGTAAAATCCTGCATGTCTTGTACTAGGGCCTCTGGTTTCTCTGAGGATGAGGGAACTGTTGTTGTTTGAGACAGTGTCTTATTCTATTGTCCCGGCTAGATTGTAGTGGTGTCATCATATCTTTTTTTTTTTTTTTTGAGACGGAGCCTCAAGCTATCCCCCTGGGTAGAGTGCCATGGCATCATAGCTCATAGCAACCTCCAACTCCTGGGCTCAAGCGAGTCTCCTGCCTCTGCCTCCCAAGTAGCTGGGACCAC
>CAUYQV010097235.1:0-102352 GCA_963574575.1 Galagoides demidoff
CATTGTGGCAGGCACCTGTCGTCCCAGCTACTTGGGAGGCTCAGGCAGGAGATTCATTTGAGCCCAGGAGTTGGAGGTTGCTGTGAGCTGTGATGCATTCTACCCAGGGGGACAGCTTGAGGCTCTGTGTCAAAAAAAAAAAGAAAGAAGTCTTTATTTTTTTCATCTCAACTTCTTTCTTGCCTACTATTCTTCTAACTATATTTACTCTCTTCATTCTCCCCAAGCCCTTTCTAATTTACATTTTACAACCTTGTTCTGTTTTATTCTGTATGTAAAGACACCCATGGACTGAACAGCATCTCTTTTTGACCCCTTGAGCCTTGGTATTTCCTTTGGCTCCATCTTCTCCTCACCCTAGAATCCTTTTCTTCCCTGAGTGCTACTCCTCATCCCTCTTCTCCGTTGCAAGCTGTCTAGCCACCCTGCCTGCACACACCTTTATCTTCCTCCCACCTGACTGTAGACTGAGAGCAGAATGGAAGGGCGCTGGTGAGGGATGGGTGAGGGGCAGAGTGCCCCTGAGCACTGTGAAGAGAAGATTCCCAGGATGCCAGGGAGAGTGGGGGTGGCCTGCTCACAGCACGCTTGGCCAGCTCATAACACCCAGCACTGTGAAGGCTGTGGTCCCTCAGCCATGTAGACCAGAGAAGAGAGGAGACCCACATGAAAAAGTTTCTACAGAATACCAACATTAATCCTGGTTTATCTGGGTCAGCCAACAATGATGTGGTCAGGTGAACAGAATGGTATCTTCTCAAATATTACAACTTTTAGGGACATTTTTGATGAAAATGTTTCTAGACTATACAGACATTCTATCATATCTGATTATTCAACATTTAAAAACGTAATTTAAAGTCCTTTGACACATGAGTTAAAGCACTGTGCTATCTATTTTTCTTGCTTACGCAGCCTGTTAAACATTTATAGGCCTGTTTTCCCCCATACTAGCATGCAATTCTTTTTAGGTACTTCATTTTTGCTTCTTTATTATCTTATATTTTCACAAAGCTCTCAGGCTGCAAACTGTGAAGCCAGAAACCAGATGAGCAAAATTTGAGAACTGCATCTAAAATAAACGTAACTGTTCTCTGATTGAGAATCTCAGGGGTCGTTTGTCTGTCAGTAGTCTAATTCGTGACATATAATCTATGCTTCTCAAACTTAGCTATGTGTTATAACCATCTTGGAGTTTTAAAAATCATAATTTTACCCCTCCATTCTCATTGTTCTTGAGTGTAATTTAGACATTAGGATTTGTAAAACTAGCACATAATTTTATACATAGCCAATATTGGGAACCACTGCTTCCAAGTTGGATGTCAAAAACCTTTTTTTAAATCCTACTTTTCAAGTATATTGTATATAAATTGAGTTTGTTGAAGAAGAGACCCTTTAGGGTGGGGCATGGTGGCTCATGCCTGTAATCCCAGCATTCTGGCAGGCCGAGGCGGGCAGATCATCTGAGCTCATGAGTTTGAGATCGTGATGAGCTAGAGTGAGACTCATAGCCTGGGGCTGTGGCGGGCGCCTGGCATCCCAGCTACTCAGGAGGCTGAGGCAATAGGATCGCTTGAGCCCAGGAGTCTGAGGTTGCTGTGAGCTATGACACCATGGCACTCTACCTAGGGTGACAAAGTGAGACTGTCTCAAAAAAAAAAAAAAGAAGAGGGTGGCCCTTTAGATAAATAAATGCTGTCTCATCTGTGTAAATTATATGTATACACTCACATACATACATAACAAATACTTGTGCACAGTACTATAAAAGTTTAAAAATAAATTATATGGCAAGTTTTTGGAGACATCACAAAAATAAATGTTGTTTGTATGCATGTGTGTGAGTATGTATCTATATATAATAGTGGTTTTTGGCCGTTTTATCTCATGGCACACCTGAACCTATAATTAAACTTCCACAGTATTCTTGAATTATGTTGATCAAATAAAAGAGTAAAAAACGAATATACCTAATGTGCTTTGAACTTCTTCTGAAAATGATTTAATTAATGATCTTTGAAATTTTTCACTGTACACCTAAGATGCTCTCATGGCACACCAGTGTGCAGTGGTACACTTGTTAAAAATCATTGATCTATAAGAACATATATATGGCATTTTTTCTAAGATAATCTATTTTTATAGTAATATAGAACTTAAAATAACATAAAACGAGTTCCTAAATGGCTTTCTGAGCTATTGATTCAAAATAAAAGTTTATGACTTTTGTGCTAATTTACTTTTGCAATTCAAAGTGTATTTTCTTAGAAAAACCTTGGGGGAATTTCCATTTTGTTTTACTGTTAGTTAGTAAATATATAGATTTCAGTACTATCTTGCAGTATATTCACCTCTTCACGTTTCTAAGACACCGGTAACAAGTTATGCTGTTTTTGCAGGGATTTTCCATGGTGTTAAAAAATGCTGAATGGATGAAAAATGAGTAAAATCTGTGTTTTTTTTTTCTTTCCTATTCATCACTGCTGTTTGTCTCTGTGTGTAGGCCACTAATTTGCTGTTGTTCCCCTCAGGGGAATTGAAGTCAAAAAGTCATATTGAGTTACTAGGAAAAGGTATTCCTATCTCAAAAGAACAAAGTACAATGATTCAAGAAAAAAATAAACTTGGAACATTTTTCTAATTTTTTGATGCACGTTGTATCTGTCCACGGCACCCTATTTACATACGCACTTACATAAAATAAACTTTAAATAAGCCCTGGGTACGGAGCCTGACTTACTCTGACAGTATTACTTTTTATGAATATAAAAGACCCACTCTTTCTCCTTCATCCCATCAAATGCACATTAAGATTTTGACAAAATGTTTTTGTCTTCTATAAAAATTTGGTAAATATTTTCCATTTTTGTCCATGTTTTTCACCCAGTTACATTCTATAGGCTATTTGAGTTGAAAGGGAAGAATCTTGAAGTGATGGAAGTTTACTTGAATGTGTTATTTATAGCAAAGAAGTTACTCCAGACTTACTTGACAGGGTGGCAGTCCCTGACTTGTAAACCCCCACATTATGAATGACCGACACATATACACAAATGTTCAGCCTAGATCTCTTGTATTCTCACTGCATTATATCCACAGGATCCATTTACCATCGCAATAATTTCTGTGAAAGAAACTTGGCTTCCCAAATCTAGGTAGGAGTGAGTGGGAGGGGCTGAGGGGAAGGGAGACAGGATGTAATGATCAGTTTGGAAATCCACACTGAGTTATTTCGAAAGAATGGCACCTATTGATTTTTTCTTAATTTCTCAACAGAAGCTGTACATTTTAGAAACCTTCATGTATTCCTTTACCTGAAATTCTGCCATTTAAAAGTTCAGATTCATTTGCATTAACAAATCTTTCGAAAATGCTGACACTTCTGGGAAGCTGAGGAGGGCATTGGTCATTCCTTCCTAATCTGAATTAGCCCTTTCAAATAGCTTTCTACCTAAAGTCTGGCTCAGACCAGGAAGCCTGAAAGGATGGACATTTTGACTCTGGGGAGGTGAGGTGGGTAAATTCAGAGCAGGAGAAGAAAGGCCCAGGTGAGGTGACCAGAGTGGGAGGCTAAGGGCCTCTCCAAGGCATCAGAGCACGTGGAAATCCCAGGAGAGGGACACTGTGAAGTGGAAGAGAGGTGCAGAGAGGGAGGTACTAAAGCAAACTGCATGTATTTCAGTATTTTTCTGGGATGACGCTTTGCACAGGAATATGAGAAACTATTTATTTTCCTCCTTATTCTTGTACTTTTTGACTTCGTGCACCCAGGGCTCAATCAGTTGGAGCTTTATTCACTTAATGAATTTACTTTGGCTTTGCTGAGTGAGTCTGGAGACCTAACACTGTTCCCTGCTTGCTTCTATATGAAAATATACTGCACGTGTCAAAGACCCCAAAGTACCAATAACTCCAGAATGTAATCTGTGCCTACAGTGCTGTCTCCCTGAATGGACGAGGTGCTTTTCCATTGTCCCTCGCTTTTCAATCCTAGTTTGGAAGGGGCGATTTGTTAGGATGAACTAGGAGGAGATTGGAGAATGAGGCTTTATTTGTTAAAGTGTAGGTCTTAGTAGGGCATGCAATGGAGGGGAGGTTCATGACTCCGCAGTAGTATCCTGATAGGTCACAGCTCCCATAACCCAAGGGATCCACATCCACAAGGCCCTGTGTGGGCTCTACTCCAGCCTCAGGAGGCATTTCACAGGTTCCGGCTTTTCCAGCCTCAGGAGGCCTTGCTACCTGGGCTGCTATTGCCTGGCATGCTCTCTTCTGCCCTCTGCCTTTTAGGCTGCCCACTACAGCTAGGTGCCTTGGCCACTTTAGATTTTTGCTCTGGCTCCTCCCTGAAGTCAATTCCCTTTGTTTCACACACTCATGGGTTTATATTTCTTTCTGATTAAGTGTTTCAGTTTGCAGTTGTACCTTTATTACTGCGATTATTTTGTTTAACATCTGTGCCCTCTAAACAGGAAAGCGTGATAGAAACAAACTCTTTCTGATTTTGTTCCCCATTTGTGTCCCTAAATGGTTGTATCGTGCTTGGGACATAGTAGGAATTTAGTCTGTTTTTGTTGTTAACTGAATGAATGAATGAATGATAAGAATGACGTTTTTGCAAAAGCTGGTAATACATATGAGGCTTGTTTTTAATGCTGCATTTTGCTCTTTAGAAAAGGAAGGCAGTGCACTTACAGGAAGAGGTACTTTCTCTAGGCCCTAAATCTCCATTTCTTCTCTTAGATTTTTGAGATGTCAGGAGTCTCCTGCAGGCAGAGTAAGGCTGTGAGCTCCTTCCACAGGGGTTAGCTATTAACACTTTCTTGTCACCATTTAGCAAACATAAATCCAACTCGAAAGGAAAATTCTCCAATGGCGAATCTCTGTGAAACCAACCTTAGGAAGCATATTAAGCCATTTCTTTTAATAAGTGCCAATTAATGTGTTTATTTAATGTTTGATTCTTCTTCATCTGCTCCCCCACCACTTACCTCCGTCTTTTCCATCAGTGCCATTGTTGTCTATAGCACAGGGCATTTGTTAAGCTTCTTCTAGAATTTAGTGCTGCCACAGCAGGTGCCCACATCCAACTCCTTATTTTGGCTTCCAAAGGAACCTCCTCACAATTTTCAGGAAAGCTGTGGGTGGTAAAAGAAAATAGATGAGAACACGCTTTCTTTTGTTGTTTTTCTTTGATCAACGGGGAATCACTTTGAATTAAGAGGAACAAGGAAACCTAAAACACCTAAAGATGAGAGGAGATACAAAAGAGAGGCCAAGGAGTCAGCAGAATCCTGATTAAAGTTACACTTACAAGTGAATCATCTGATTTAGGCCATTGCATATTTCTTTATTGGGTGCAGATTTGGAGACATGTGCAGTGTACTTTGTTTTTCTTGGAAAGGCATAATAAGACGAGGGGTTGTACAGCTTATGCTTCCACATATCTTACAAAATTCTTTCCAATGTTTCCTGGGATCTTATGACATTTCAGCCTATATCCCAACCTCAGATACAAGGTCTTCAGATAAACTGTTGCTGAGAAATGGCTGAGGCAGGTGGACCAGAATGCTCTAGGAAAGACTGAGACAATTACTTGAACAAAAACAAGGAAAGCCAGAGTTCCAGAGTCTTATTTAGCACCATTTACACTGTGGGACTGCAGTTTAAGTTCTTGATTTAATTGTCTGCTTAGAGACAGCTGAGTTTCTTCACGATGGTAAAACTGGGAGAAAGGGGGAAATGTAATATCTTTCTTGGAGGGAAAAATGCAGAAAGAATAGCCTCATTTTATTTTTTTAAGTTAAACTCAGGGAATAGGCACAAACAGCAAGAAATTTTAGTCAAGGAAATTTTTTCTGAATTATAATTGCAGAAAACAGTGGTGTATTTATGAAGGGCTATGGTGAACGTTATAAAGGATTTTGATACCTTAATTCTTAGTCCTTCTTTTGTCGAAGGTGGAGAATGCATTTCTTTTGCTTTCTTATAGTTGTTGATTGAATTTCATTGGTGAGTATTTTTCAAATGTTTAATTTAGATACATCACCAAAGGAAATGTAACAGGTGCAAATGAAAGCTGTGGTTTTCTCCATGCAGTGGGAAAAAAAAGAAACCCAATCCTTTCTTCTTTTCTTCCTTCTTTCTTTCCTTCTTTCCTTCCTTCCTTCCTTCCATCCCCAAAACAGTGGACAAGTTTGTCCCCTGTATACTGGACAACACTGAGGTTCAAGACCAGAGAGGTGGATGACTTGGCCTCAGCGTTCTCATACGTGATAAGCAAGTCGAGGGGACATGAAGAAATCAACAGTTTTAGTGGAGTACCATGTGTGTTAGGATGGAGGAATGTTAGGAAAGGAAAAATCGCTCAGGGTTGGGAGGTGTGGCGGGGGTATCACTAAATCAGCAAATGCTTCTTATAGGAGATGGCAGTTGAGCTGAGCCTTAAAGGTCACCGGGAAGTCTGCCACGTTGTTGGGGGAAGGGAGCAAAAGCTGCTGCTGGGGAGGGGGCTGGCATAAGGAAATGCACGGAGGGAGGACAGAGCAGTGCAGGGTGCCAGGAGCACTTCAGGTAGGCTCAGGACTGGAGGTGGGGCCGCAAGTGCTGGTGCATGTGGGGACTTGGCAAATGCAAGGCTGGAAAAACACCCAGGAGAGAGATCATGAAAGGCCTTCCACACCAGGCTAAAAAGTCTGACCTTTATCCTGAAGGCAAAGGGTAGCCACAAAAGGGTTTTAAGTACCAGGGTGATATGATCAGATGTGTGCTTTAGAAAAATCATTCTGGCAGCTATTATGCATTCTAAATGAAGATAAAACATCTCCTTAAGACCTCTGAAAGATTCTAGCTGGTTCCTGAGAAAGGGATGTCTATAATGCTCACCATTTATCCTCTTCACGTAGCACAGAAATGGTATCCCACCTGACTTCTGGCTAACTAGGCACAGCCAGGGTCTGGAGAAGTGGGTTTTGGGAAACCTTTATATTTTCCCTAACAACCCTGACCTTTGAGGCACACACAGGCCTTGACCAAGGCAACCCAACCTTCCCATACTTCTGGGATGTTTGCAACAACTGCCACTAGAAAGACGGGAATGTTCTATGTGCTTTTGAAGGGCTGAGAGGCTGTATTCACTTAGATATACCATGGGAGAAAACATACAAGAGGAAAAGGGAACCCTTCATGCTGAAATCAGAATATGGAATAACATCCTTATTTATATGAGAATGTAGCCACCTTACAACATGAATACTCCCAAGCATGCTTTTGAATTGACGCTTTAGACAACGTTCAAGGCACAATAGAATTTACTTAATACAGAAAGATGCAAGTTTCGATGGTCTTAATTATTGAGTCTAGGAACAAACACTCTGTTCCTAAATATTGGAAGGGAATAGCCGTGAAGGTTAAAGAGAGGATTCAATGGACCCCAAACTGTGAAGTCTCCATATAAAATTGTAAATGAAAATGATCCTGAAGCTACTGTGGCTTCCAGCTTGGCTTCCAGCAAAACAAGAGGGTCCACAACCTTACACGTTCATTTGCCCTGGCAGTTGAAAGTTCATATCCCTAATTAGGAGTTTTGGCTCAGGACATAAAGGACACTCTGAAAGACAACGCTTTTTATTTTAACCTGGTGGTTCCGATCAGCTGTCAGGGAAATCATAGGTGCTTTTTTTCCCGGGGGGTGGGTGTTGTTTTTGCCTCACTCTGAGTACATTTTTGGGAAAAGCAGCCCTGGGAGGACAGAGGGAGTTAGTAGGGAGAAAAAAATGGGAGCAGGGCTTTGACCTGCCGGAGAGGAGCCCCTGCTGACACGGTCAGTCTGACCCATTGAATGGTCTGAATACGATAAATGCCGCTTTATCCTGCCTTGAAAGGCACGAGATAGCACAGTCTAAATGCCTGGGCATGCTTAAATAGGCGACTGGGATGTTTGAGTTGAGCGTGTTTGAAATCTGAGCCTTCTGACAGCCTGGGAGCTGCCACAGGTCACCTGCCTTGCTCCGGAGGGACGGGCCCAGGTCTCACAAGAAATTGTCCATAGACGAATTGTAGTACAAATTCCTTTCTTTGTTGGTTGGCCTCTTTCACTAGACCATGGCCTATAAAATTTTGTAAAAACAATTCTTAAATATTATTTGAAAGGGCAAATGGCCCACGCTGAAAGGTTTGACAGTTTGACATATAGTGCATGGTTTTGATAGCTCGGAAACTGAAAAGTGTGGCCAACATTCTCCCCCGGCTTGTTAGAAGCCTGGTGTTTTTTAAATAGTGTCTTGTTGCTGTGCAGAGTTCCTCTGCTCCTCGAAATCTGACAGGGAATGAGTCTGCTTCAGTGATCTTAAATCCTTTTAGACTAATTTGTGAGAGAGCAGAAAAATACTGTAGCTAGCACCTTTGAATCCAGCGTCCAAAAGGCACAGGACCAGGTATTGCCAATTAAAGAGCCATTGGAATCATCATATCAAACAGATCACTTTAGAGCCTTCTGATAACGCCAGAGCCTGGGCCTAGAGAGAGAGGAGCCCAGAGTTTCACTTCTGTGAGGGGGAAAAAAGGGATTTGAGTGGCCCGGTCTCCTCAGAGCCGAGGAAGTTGCAGGGAGTGGATTTCTGCATCAGGATGTCACATGTGTGTAGCCAGTGTGCGCTTAGCGCCTGGCGGCTGCCTCTGCATAGCCAAAGGCCATTTTCAGGAGCCTCTGGCCCCTCAGTCACTGGCCTGCTAGTTAATTGCCACACGGACTTCATGACACATGGGCAGATAATATGACATTTTCGGTTTCTGTCACTAGCAAACGCCACAACGTTGCTTGCACTAGTTGCTAAGAAGCTGTCAGAAACCATTAGCAGTTGGCTAAAGTCGCCCTATGGCATTTCCTCATAGCATCAGCAAAACGAGCATAAATCACCCACTGGAGCCTACTGCTGTCCTAATGAGGCTGTAAGCTTGTTTATGGACTAGCATCATTTTTATGATTATTTCCACCTTTTCAGTTTGCCTTCATTTGGCGGCAGGAGAAGTCAGCTCCAGGAATGAAGTCACCGCTGACATTTTACAAATGTGGTTCAGAGCCGCTGCCTGCTGCCGTGTGGTCAGCCGGCGGTTCTCCAAGTTTGTTTAGTGATCTTAAAAATAAAAAAAGGAAATAAATCCTCCGGAGACCGCATGGAGGTGACTGTATCAAATTGCAGAGTGAATGGAAATGCTGAAGGTACAATTGACCATTTAGACTTTCCTCTGAGGTGGAGACATTGCCAGATCAATTTTCAATTTTAGAAAGTGGAAGAGGTTAAACAATTTATTAAAATCTATGAAAGTGTTTGCTTTTAGAATAGTCTGTTTTATTATGCTCTTCTCCTTCCCCATCTTCTCCATTTCCCTAACTTGTGTCGGGAAGGAGCAGGGTTTATTGTTTTAGGCTTTTCTGAACATGCACCAGTATTTACACTGGATTGAAAGCATTTGCTTCCAATGAAAATCTTGTCTTAGATTACAACCCAGCAGTGTAATTTCCCTCCCAGATGGGAGTAAAGTAGCTGTATTTGCCTAAAAACAGTAGGAAGAACAAACTGTGCATTAAGCCAAGGCTGTTTTTGGCTTGAGCTAATGATGTAATAGAAACCTTTTATTCGGGAGAGGTCACTGCCAGGGACTGAAGGGGGTGATCTGGCTCCTGCTTGAAAGGTTTCTCCATTGTATCTACATAAGTCTTCACTTAAAAAATTCTGTTCCTAATGCTTCTGCTTTCATACAGCAGAAATAAACAGGAAAGGCTCTGGTGAGGGTTACACATGGAATGCAGAAAGCCTTCCTCTCCTAATGGAGTATATAATTCAGGTGCCCTCAAGGCACGCTTTCAGGAATTCTTTTGCCTGAGGTAATGGGAAGCTAAGGTTGCTTTAAGGCCTTGATTATCTATTGATGCACAAAGCTGGAAAAAAGTCATCTCTGCTGGATTATAGTAGATATTTCCATAAATTATCAATGAATTCTCTTCTAGGCAGGCACTAGGCATTGCTTGCTAAATTAATCTGAAGGGATTTGAGATGGATAAAAAGGCTATTTTTTTTTAAAGGTGGAAAACAATTGCAGAGAGGTGGTGAAAAACAGTATTGTTAGGTTATAAGCTTTTCATTTTTAATCAATGATCAAGTAATATGTTTCTTTTCCTCCGTTACCTTTTACATACTGAAAGTGGATTCGCCCCTTGAAATTTTAAATGCTGTTGAGTTGTTTTCTTTTCTCATGTTTCTTTAATGAATTGTTATTTTATATGGTAAATTGCTTCTCTGAATAAAAAGCCTCTTTAAATACTGGACTTTCAAAGAATTTATTAGGCAAATCCGAGGGGACTTATCATAAAACACTTGGTTATGCAAATGGCAGGTTTGGTAGGTGGAAGGAGCCCAGTTCAGGGATGTGGGTGTCTGGTGCAGCACAGAGCCAGGAACTCCGTGTCCTGGCCCATGACCTTGAGCCAGTCGAGTGACACAGGACTTTCTCCATTGACACGGTGGTGTCTTTGGAGTTCCTGGTCTTCATGATCTTTTCCAGTGAGAACACAAGCGATGAGTCTGTGGAACTTTAGCAAAATGGGTGGATTTTAAATACCGTAAAATTGTGGATTTTTAATTAATAAAAGGCTAAACTCAGAAAAGTTTTTGCGGAAGTTTTGCGTTTGTGACACATGGCGCAATAGTAGTAGAAATGTTGGAATTAGTCTGTTCTTCACCAAACAATGTTTTTAAACATGAGCTCCGTACAAATCAAGATAATTGATAAAAATAATTGGTAGGCCATTTTTCCTTTTTCGGGGAAGGAGAGGGTGAGTCTCCTCTGAGGGAGCTGTTAAAAGCAATTGATTTTGTTGGAACATAAGTACTATAGATTAAACAGAAGTAAGTGAAATCAAAATGATAGAGAATTCTTTTTGTAGGTAGGACCTAACTAACAGAAATGAGAAACACAGGAATTTGTGAAAACTATGTAAATGAATCTGAGGCTCTTGCAGGAAACTTGTCTCACCGAACTATCAGGTTCTCTGGGCGATGTAGGTTGCTCGCCTGTGACTTAACCCAGTGAATGTGCTGTTGGTATATATTTGTTACCTCATGTCTAAGCCTACAGCCAGATCAACCTGTCAGATTCCACAAGCCAGTAGTTGTCAGGAAGAACTGGGGTGCCAGGTGAGAGCTGTGGCTCACTGGGGAAGGATGTTTGAAAGAAGCTAAGCTACTTTACAGTGTGGTGGGTGGAGTCCATTGTTATTTTCCCTTTTTGACCAAGACAAAAAAGTACTTTCTGTGACTTATTTTGGACTATGTGATCACGTGGGTTGAAATCTTAATTTTTTTCTTATGAAACACAGCATTAGAAAAGGAATACTACATTTTTATTTCCTTGTGTCACAGAGCGAAAATGTTTTCTAGAAGAAACCATGTCAATGTTACGGCAAAAATCAGTGGAAAGATAGGACCCAACATAGAGGAATATGGTAGCCGGTAACTTTTCAGGGAGGAAAATGTAAACCTAGAACAAATTTGAGGAACTGCCTTGATCTTTAATGTAATACAATTCCAATTTACTGGTAACTTAGCATGACTTTATTTGATTTAAATAGTAATTATTTTCTTTAAGAAATTATGTCAAGTGTTTTTCCCTTACTAAACTTGATGCTCTTTTTCTGTTACAAGAAAAATTGTATTCTATTTGAAGAATTCCTATGTCAAACTGCTTATATGACAGATTCCCTACATTTCCCCCATCCAAGTTTAACTAGTATTAAGATAGATCTCTTGTGGAAATAGTTGATATCTTAAATGCATCTTCTCACAAGTTCCTGTCAATGGCTGTCTGTGGGATTTGAATACCCCATCACAGACACACCACTGCTAATGACTGCCACCAATTTTAACTCCCTAGTAGGAGTTTCACTTAACCTGGCCCAACTATGTATGTTGGAATAATTACTGTGGCAACAAAGCCACCAAAGAGAGTGGATGTTTTCCTCCATTCCCTTTGACCTTTAGTACTATTCTTTGGAAGACGTTTTTAGACCTGACTACTTTGGAGCTAAGGCCTTGTTCTTTCTCTTTGTCTTTGAAAAAAAAAAAAAACAACAAACAAAAAAATACCCAAAACAATAGTACCAAGGAAACGATTAATCATTTCAATTGCTCTTTTGGTTTTGTTTATATCCAAAGGCATTCTATTTGAATAAAGCATGTCAAGGTAGCATCAGTCAAAATTTGATTCACTATGTTTGCAGGTGATGGCTTGGACAACAGTGTAGCTTCCCCCAGCACAGGTGACGATGATGACCCTGATAAGGACAAAAAGCGTCACAAAAAGCGTGGCATCTTTCCCAAAGTAGCCACAAATATCATGAGGGCGTGGCTGTTCCAGCATCTAACAGTAAGTGGATTCTAAATGACATATGTGAACTAAATATGGACAATGAACCAGTTTTGGTAGAGAAAAAAAATGAGAAAAGAGTGATCCCTCTGGACATGGAATATTTCATAAATCACTGTGTCCCCACAGTTTTTATGAAAGCGTTAGCACTTGTTTCTTAGATACATGCCCCAAGTGAGAAGTTTTATTTGAAATTCACTATTGCAGTTTTATTAACTTGTAAGTTATAAGGTTTAGGGATTCATGGGCACTTATGATTTTAAGCATGTATGTTAATGCCGTTGCTTTTCTAAGCGCGACCCTTAAGTGCTTAGAACCAGTTTCTACTAAGAAGAAAGAAAGGCAAACCCCAGAAAGACTTAGCATTTTGCAGTGGTGCCTGGACCTTTATAGTGAATGGTCCACAGAAATGTAAATCATGCTGCAATGGCCAGATGATCAGATAATTTGCTTTTAAGTGGTTTGGATGCACTGGCTGCCATTACAAAACGTTGTGTGAGTCAGAGCTCCATAGTGAAAGTTGTCCCTGTGTTTAGCCCCGTAAAGGAAAACAGCAATATAGAGTCAGCTCTTCCTGTGTAGTCCCTGGTGACTTTTCAAGCAGAGTAACAGTTTATATTGTCTGTGTGAGTATTGCTGTTTTCACTGCAGGAATTCTCCTGGAGATGTGAGAAACTGGAGATTTGGGGCTTTACGCCACCGGGGGATTTGTTTTGTTTGGTTATTGTTCTGAATGAATTTCATGTTCAAAATATTTATAATAATAATATTTTGGTGGATATTTTGATAAGTACATACTGATTTAATTACATCTAAGGAAGAAGACTAAATGGAAATTTATGGATAAAGTAATGCTTATAAAAATCAGCCAAATTATTGACCAGTAGATTTTCAATATTAGGGACAAAGGATGAATTCAGACAGATTCTAGCATAACTAAATAGAGGGATGAATGTTTAAAACTCTTGAGGTTTTTTTTTTTAATGTCAGGAGAGAAATCTTTTATGTTACTGTTTTTAGCCTTGTTTACTTAAAGTCGTCTTTTTTCTTAAAAAGTTACTTCTACATTGTCATAAACATGACCGGAGCCTGTTTATCCTTATACCCTGGCTCACTTTCAAATCTGTTCCTCAGTGAATTGTTCTGGTGCAGGGAGACCAACTTGGGCGAATGTCTGAAAGCCACCTTGGTTCTGCTCCTCTGGATAAGAGGCAGTCCCTCCAGTAACATTCAAGGGAATAAAATGATCCAGATTTTCTAGCATCCATGAATAACATAAAAGCTGAAAGTGGCAGGAGTAATTATTAAAAAAAACCAAAGTTTCTTTCTTTCTCCTCCTCCCGTCATTATTTCAAACAGTCACTAGCCAACACTGACAGCTTTTGAGTAAATTTTAAGGGTTTGTTGATGCTGGAAATGAGCCGAAGATTTAGGTTGTAGCTGTTATGATTTGACATCACCTTAGGTTTGCCTAAAATCTGCTTCGGGTGCCATTTCTTCCCTGACATTTGTTGCACGTACTAGAATATTTTGAGATCAGCTGTGTGCAAGTCTTTCGTTGAAAACTAATCAGCCACTAATGAACTGGGAGGAAAAGAGGACCAGGGTCTTGAGGGCCTATCATGAAAAACAAATAAGATGACATTTATAACAGATAAGAAGTGACAATTGGTCAAAGGTATGGATGCAACAATACTGATATTTCATCACCAGAGCTCAGCAGCTCGCCTATTTTGAGGAATGACTTGGAACAACGGGATAAAATGTGGCTGTCTCTGAAGTCATTATCAAACTATCTCTATTTCCTATTTTCACGGGAAAAAAAAAAAGAGAGAGAGAGAATAGATTTCTTCAGCCACCATTTCAGTCTGTGTAGGAGCTTTGGCTTTATTTGAAGCTAAGGTGTCCCTGAATAAGATATAATGAAATATTGGTTCAGACAGAATCAGGAGAGAGAGAAGCAAGTTGTTTTATTCATCTGCCAGTTTTCCTGGTTTTCTGGTCATACCCTTGTGAAGACCCTTGCATAGCATTTGTGTTATCTTCTTAACAAAACAAAGTAAACTTTCTAAAGGCCAAGGTGATTTCACCTGCCTTGCAATGCTTCTGGGGACTATGTGTCCCTGGGGCAACTGTAGTAGAAATTCTTCAGGAAGGGCCTGCCTTCTGGAGACCTCCTGACTAGTTGTCTCCAGTCTGGAGGTCTCTGCTGGCTTGCACTACTGCCCTGGCATGGGAAGCCCCTTCGCCCACGTCTCTCTGGCTTTCCATGAATGATCATAGAAGTTGCCTATGGTTTCTGTTGGGTTTTTCTACCCTTCCTATCTACTCCATGACCTTCTGCTCATACAGAAATATGGTAATAATAATGGTCTCTAAAAAGCTACTTGTTCTTATAACATCACCGAAAGAGCAAAGTTAGGATGTGTATTTGAATTTTTCACCCCTTTCCCTCCCCCAGTGAGAAAGATTTCTTCTCTCTTCTCTCATTGCGAGAGCAAACAGATCTCCAGTTCTCAGAAGTGCCCTTAGCCTTGTTTTCATTACCTTTCTTGAAAGGATGCATGGACTGCTTAGGTAATATTTACAGTCAGGAGCTAATTCTAATAAATTCTATGGAGGAACTGAGAGCATTTGAAGGGAGTTCCTGTCATTTGTCTGAATGTAAGTAACTACTGAAATCTCAGGACTAACCCTTCAGTAATTTTACTTCAAGTTCTGAGAGGTCTTCAGGGATGCTCGATTCATTAGGAAGACTGTACACAAATTTCAAATGATCACCATTTTTAAGATGTAATTAATGAAACTTATCTTGAAAATCCTGTCTGAAATCTTGCTAGATACAAAAGAGCAATTGAAATTCTGCCTAGTTGAAACAAGAGCAGTTATAATAGATTAGAAAATCGTAAACTAATCTTTCTTTAAATGCCAAAAGACATCTTCTAAAACAGCACGCACCTTTTTGAAATCAAATTGCTACTTCTTTCTTTTTAAAATAAATGGATCAATCCTTTCATTGGGTTTATTCAGTGAAAAACAATCTGCCCTGGAAAGAGATTTAAAGCATTTCTGTGTGAGTGGAGTAGCATAGGCCTTGGATAAAAAAAAAAAAAAAAAAGACAGAAAGAAAAAGAAAAAAACCTTTCTGTAGTTGCACCCCAGCTACATGAGAAGAAAAATGTGCCGGTCTGTAGTTATCCGCAGGTAGATTTAATCAGTAGCACATTTTACTGCTCCAAGGAGAGAACTAAAGCCACCTTCTTGGACTCACAGTCTCTAGCAGGCTGAGCTGGGCCTGCTTGCGTATAATGAAAACAATAAAAGCAAAAGGAAACGAGTTTTAAACTTCGGTGATTATGGGGTAAAAGGAAATTTCAGCGAGGTGAATTCCCAGCTTAGACTAAGTTGAACATTTGCCAGTTTTGATAAGTAAAGAAGGTCTCTTAAAAGAAGCTATTCCTTGGAATTGAAAAGAGGGACTGGCATGATTTATAGAATAAGAGAGAGAATTAGGAAGAAAGTAAAAGCATCTCTTAATAGAAATGCTTACCTTAGCCTGAAGATAAATTATTGCAAACAGTTAAAGTGCTTAGTATTTGCATCTGAGTCACTGCCCAGTCACTACCAGTTCAGGGGCGTTTGCTGCATCAAGGTTGCTTTTTCCTTCTCGAAGGCGTTAGTTCAACTGTAAACGCAGCCTACTATGTCCCAGGGCTGAAGCTGGATGTGTTTTGTATGTGATCAGTTCTGTTGTTACACAGTGTGCCAAACATACACATCCAAGGACTTAGGAAAAATGAGGAAAAGGAATAAATGCAATGTTTAAGGTAACAATCAGGGTTGGTTTTCCTACCCTATCATATTGCAGTTTTTGAAAAGCAGATAATGTGGTTCTTCTTTAAAATACGCAGTGACTATGTTCTCCTTCATGTTGCTGCTGTGTGTCCCAGAAATCGTGGAAATTAGGGAGACTAGAGGTAGTTAAAACACAAGTACGCACAGCTACAGATTCAGGTGAAGAAAGCCTTCGCAGGGTGGGATTTGGCCTTGACCAGGAGGGGACGGGCTCCTGATGGTGAATTGTAGATTTTCGATCACATTTTCTGTGACTTCCCATCTTAAAGCTCTCATTAGGTTAAGCTTTACTATAGAGACAAAGTTTGTTTCTAAGTCAGATACACGTATTTGCTATGTGTTTTTGTTTCATTTTCTTTCTTTTTGTGTGTGTGTGAACTTCTAGCCTGGAAAATATTTGTGTGAGTGTGTGTGTGTGTGTGTGTGTGTGTGTATGTGGGTAGCCAAATTAATGTCTTGATTTCTGATTTATAAGACTTTCCTCTCATTGTGGATAGAGCCAGTGTGAGGGGTTGTAGAATCTTCCAGGTTGAGAATAGTGTTTCCATAGAAACACTATTAGATGAAAAGTGCCCTGCGGGTCCGCCACTCTAAGGACGGAGTAAATGGAATTGAATTGGGAATTGAATGCTCTAGGAGAGACAGATGTCGTTTCATTGGTTTTTCTTTTAGTAACAAGATCTGTTGGAGACATCTTAGTGTCACATCTCTCCTTGCAATTTCGGAAGAATTACTCTCTAAACATTATGAATTATTACAATGAGAAAGCACATTTAATTGGTATCCAGATAACCCATTCTGGTTGATCAAGGTTAGCAAAAGGTCAAAAGGCAGCTAGAAGGGCCTCTGAGTAGGCACGTAGGTAGGTAGTGGATGGAATTTTCTCCTCTTCTCCCACGTCTGTTTCTCTCTCTATTCCTCACCTCTAGACTGTGCCAGTTTTCTAGTGAATATTTTTATTGTGCCTTATGGGCTAGAATCCTTCACTGCCTGTCCTGAGAGATATGGGGTGAGTTCCGAGCATATGGTGGGAAAGGACAACTATATTCTCTCACATTCTTGCCTGGAATGTCAATCAAGGTAGTGCAGGGCCTTGGAGGAAGGCAGGCCCTTCTGCAAACCCATCCTCACCTGCCCTCACTGACACGTGTCCAGACCAGGGGAAGTGGTTTGTGGAGACAGCAGGTAACTTTGATTCCTTCCTTGCTACATATTATCTGCCAATAAAACCATAAATCAAGGTACTTGAAAACTTGTATGAAGGAATGAGAAGATTTTTTCCCCCCCTTTCAGAGGTCTGTGTACCATATCAAAAATTAGCTCTCTTAAATACTGAAGAATATCTTTATAGTAACTACTTTTGCCCTTACATGGAATTACCACTTACTTTCCTGACCTTACATGTAATTACCATTTGCTCTCCTAAACCTTACTTTACTCTAACCAACGCTAGGCTTAGCTGAAACTAACTCAGGTCTGAATGACAAAACTGTCTGAATTTTTTAAGATCTCTGCTTTTTTGAAAGTGAGGACCCTGACTAGTTTTCATCTAACTGGGAATTTTCTCTCTCTGGAGGAAAATGGAATACATTATTTAATTACTTGAGGGGGGTATTGGAATGCCCTAATTCTTCAGTGATATACATCATATAAACTCTGTTTTAATAATGAGGCGGGTGGTTTCCAGATTCTGGGGCAACTGCCTTTTTCTTTTTCTTAGCTGGTTATTGAAATCCTAATGGGATGGGTGATGAATTTTCTTAGGTCAGGTAAACTGAAAAGGCTACAGCTGGAATTCTTCACCCAGAAGAATCGGAGTTAATACTAATGATCATTGTGAATTAGAAGATCAAAGGGGAAGCATCAGCCTGTTCTCCACGTTGTTGCCCCAGAGGCCATTAGTGACCTGGCAAAGCTCTCTCCCAGCCTCCCCGCACCTCCTTCTCCTTGCCCGGCTTTTCTCCCCCACTCACAGTTCCGCACCTCTGACTTGGGGTAATCACAGTCAGTTGATGAGGAGGCATGGGGGAAAAAACAATCGAAAGTAAAAACAAAGTCCAACTTGAAAATCGGCCATTTACTCGGGTGCCTAGGACTTCCCCACAAATGAGCTCTGGCTGGGTCTCTGTGTTACGTTCAGGGTGTGACTGAGATTTTTGTGCTCGGTGAAATAATGGTTTATTCATTTTCCTGAGGGTTGTTTAACTATAAGGGACTTTGGGTAGAGTCTGGCTGGCAATTTGTCAGAACCTTCTAAAATTTATCTTTTATTTCTAAAGCAAAAATTAAAAAATGTATATATGTACATACACACATATACGATAGTTTGGTTTTCTGATTATTCTTACTTGGGCTAATTAAATGAAAGATTATACTTAAAAGCTCCCTCAAAAATGGAGTTTATTAAGTTGCTACTGATGCACATAACTGGCCAGCCATAATGTGTCAGCATCATGTCTTTTTCTTCCAACTAGTGACAATGTATTTCCGTAGACGAAGTATCAAACTTGGTTGATGAACACACAACTGTTCCTCAATTTATCTTTCAGATGAACATGGGAGTAGTGCACATATATGTCGCTCCTGACATGTATATATTTTTAACTAACTCAACCCAACCCTTAGGAGTTATTTTCGTTCTTTTTTTTTTTTTTTGGCTTTTTTAAAATTTCAAATTAATATGAACGTACAAATTTTCAGATTACATTGTTCTCACTTCCAAGGTAAAGTTTCAGCTGTAAAAGGATCCCTCACCCAGGGGACGTTCTGTACACCCTCCCTTTGTGTCCATTAGGAGAGCTCCTGCCCAGTGCCCTCTATCCTTCTGCCAATCGTCCTCCCCCTCTCCCTTCTCTCTCCCTCCTTCTCCTACCTCTGTACTAAATTGTATTTGTGATTTATTGTTCATATGAGCATGTAATTGTTTGTGTGTTGCAACCCTTAGGAGTTCTATGTAAGTTTGTCTGTCTACTTTCTCAGGATTTAAGATTCCTTGAGGAATGGCAGTTCAACTGAGGAAAAATAAGATGGCTTTATTTTAGAATGGATCATAGTGGTTGGGTTTTTTGTTTTGTTTTGTCTTTGCCTTGGCTTTGGTTTGGCTGGTTGGTTGGTTGGTTGGTTGGTTGGTTGGTTGCCAGTAGAAGTACATATCATGGAATTTGGGATATTTTGCTTGATTCAGTTGGAAACATTCACGTCATATCTTAGTTTTTCTTACTAAAGTGTGAGTATGACAGTGTGAGCATTGTCCCTACATACTCAGAAAGCTTTCTGTAAGCTCAATCTCTGTAAACCCCGGCCAGCTGTGAATTTTAATAGGAACATCTGATTGATTTTACTTCTTTTAATCCCATGAATAGCTATATTCAGGGCTCTAATTTTTCTACTTCTGCTGATGAAGGTCCATGCCACCATGCCAGAGGGCAACCGAATAGTTGAGATGGTCTTACAGTGGTCTGTTGCTTGGTTCACAAAATCCTTTTGGCCGTGGTCCAGCTTACTTCTGATGGACCGACTGCCATGTGGTAGCAAAAAAATCCTTTATGGATGCCTCAAGGTAGTACTGACAGTGATTGTGTGGATTCACACCAAGATGGTCGTTCCTGACAAGTGCTGGTATGGCAGTCTAGCCTGGCCCTCCTTTGCAGAGTCCTGAACGTGATGAAACTGGCTCGCCTCAGTGGGCTTGGGATTCACTTCAGATACCCACTTCAGTGTATCAAGAACTCAGATAAGGCATTGCTTTCTCAGCGGGCCAGTGCAGAGCCTCTGGGAGAAAGGAGTAGATGAAAGGGTTATGCCATGCGATATTCTAGCATTTTAAAGACCAGTTAGTCTTGGTGGGGGGGGGGGGTTGCCATTGTGAAATGCTTTTACTCAGCAAGTATAGCCCAGTGAGCATGAGTCCCCATACCAAAGAAAAAGGAAGACCTTAAATAACTTGATGTTAGAAAGGCAAATGTCCTAAATTAGTTGATATTTAAATGAGATAGAAATGAATTGGGTTTGTATTTTAGAAATATCCTAAAATAGAGATCTCTGGAAACTATTTGAATTTGAATGTCTTGCTGGCATTATCTCTTCAAAAACACGGGGTGATATGTATGAATTTCACCTCCTAATTGTCTTTGCATTTCAGGTCTTAACATTCTGACACAAATGACCCATTCGGTGTCCTAGGCAGTTTTTTGGAAGTCTAGAGGCTAGCGGTATAGTTTGTTAAATGAATACGCATCCTAAGAACGATCAGGGAGATCCTTTCTTTTGCAGTTTACAGACATTTAGGACTAGTTCTTATCTATGATTATTATTTTTTAAAAGCCAGTTTCCAAACTTCCTATGAAAAGAGCTCCTTAAAAATGACTTGATTTCATATAAAAAAGAAATAAAATTATAGTCTTCTAGCTACATAATGTGACTTTTATTGTGTTTTTAAATAGTGAGCTGTTAATTGCTTAGCTATTTTGACATTGGATCATTCCGTTCTTTTAACAGCTGAAGAAAAAGAATCGATCAAAAGGCTAAATGAAAATGTAAGATGTGTCTCTGTGATGCTTTATAGTTTACATACACTGGGTTATTCACACAATCTTGTGGGGTAGGAAGGAAACAAAAGTGAAGTTTATAGAAGTTAATGGTTTTTCTCAAGGTCAAAATCCAGGAGCTGGCTGAGCTCGAACCAGCGTCTCCTGACTTGAATGTGCACGTGCTTTCCACCACATTGCCTCTCCAAGGCAGAGCAGATCACATCACACTGTGGGATTGTAAAGGTATAATTATTATCTCATTCCATGAGCTAGCCAATTAGTATGTTTTAAAAATAAAAATATGAGCCAGAGGGCTTGGCATAAAACTTCATCATGCAATCTCATGGTTATTACTAAGGGTCAGCAGGGATGGTCCTTTCCTATCTGGATTCTTTGTCCAGACATATCTGCCTGTAAAAAAGGCAAAGAAAGCTATAGCTATTGATATTTTGTGACAACCTTAATCATTTCTGCACTATTAGAATTTCTGATTTTAAACATTGTTTAACTGCTCACCCTTCCTTACAGAAATATCTAAATCTCTACCCCTGTCTCTTACTAACAATATCTGATAGTGGTTTGGGGGCAAAGTATCTTTCCTTATGCAAATCTTAACTAAAGCTACTAACACAGAATCGAGCTCCTTGAAGATTTTTTTTTTTTTTTTTTTTGCCTGTCACGTGGCTAGGACGCCAAAAAGCTATGTTTTTAATTTGCTTTAAGGAGATAGAAGATACTGCTTGTGTAGCCACGATTACTCTCGAAACTACAACCCAACTGTCATTTCTCAGCAAAAAAGGCTGCTAAACCCTGGAGAATTAAGCCTGTGTTCTGGGGTATGACACTGAGGTCTGATCATTTGAAAGCTAGTAATAACCAGAATCCTAAAATTCTTATGAATAAAATGTAATTTTAGTAATGTTTCCATAAACAGTGGTAATGGTGGCATTTTAGTAGGCAGTGACATTAGTCACATCGAAATTGTACCACATTGGCTTTTAAATTACTCCACCTGTCTGTATGAATAGAATTTTCAGTGTAAAAGCAGAGAGACAGCTGCTGCTAATGTCTCCTTCTCCCTGTGCAGTTAATGCTGGCAAATCTACATGCATAAAGGCCTGGCTTGTGATGTAAAACGGTACCTGACCCCGCTGGCTCCTGAACTACAAAGCAATACCTTTAATTACCAGTGGCTGTGTTTAGTTGTTGATATAAAAATGTCAGCTTCCAGGAGTGTAACCTCAGGTTCACTCCCTCTAGTAATGTCACCCACCGTACAATCTTTTTCTTCCACCCACACCCGTAATGCGATGGGTGAACATTTATCTTGATGTGTTTCAGAAACATGCAAGGCAATAATACTTAAAAGGAAAATACCTAATACTGTATGAACGTGATTGATGATCTTTCCATCTGAGAACTCTCAAAGATTAGTGGAATTTGGTTCCTTCTTTCTGGCCAGAATAGAAATATGGCATGCTATTTATACCTTCAAAGGGCTGAGCATCATTCATCTAATCTAATACAAATACTGTTTCCTATGTGAGGGTCATGGGGAGGCATTTCATATAGCAGAAAGGGTAAAGTATAAAGGGGCTTGAGAATAACAGGGGTTTTTTTTTTGTTTGTTTGTTTTTTTACTATGCACCCATGTTTCCTATTGACAGATGACAATGTTTACTTTTTGGAAAAGCCCATGTGTTCTTAGCCTTTTGGCAAAGGGTCCCATTGTAGCAGCTCCATCGAAACAAGCCTGGGTCAGGCGGCAAGAGGATGGATCCTCCTGTTGGAGGTGCCTGTTGCCAACAGTATATTTGGTGAAATGGTAAATGGAAGATATGCTTGTCTGGCTCACTTACAGGCCTTCTTTTTGACTTCTTTCACACAACTGATGTTTTCGTGTTTAATTTAACAAGGAATGAGTAGTAAATGAAAGCTGCTGCCTGAAATCCCACTGTGAGCGTGTTTTGCACTTGGCTCCCCAGTGACAAGGCAATTTGTGAAATTATGTGATGGAGTAATTAGATGAAGCCAGGGCTCCTGATTGTTGCCATGCATATGTGGCGAGGGTTTGTTGGGAAGAGGGAGGGGGAGACAAAAAATAGATTATTACTCTGGCAAGTTGGCTCAAAGCTTCTTCATTTATTTGTAAACAGAATATTTAGTGACCGCATAGGAAGTAGCTGTAATCACTAGCTCATAAAGAAACCACAGCAGAGCTTTTGGATTTTTGCAGAGTGCTCATGTAAAATTTAAGCTGGGAGGCAGAATCCCTGTTAATGTAATTAGGATCTAATTTACCACCCTTTGCACACAGATGTAATAATGTCTAGATATTTATTCTATCTTTAAGCACGTTACATATACCTCAGTGCAGCAGTTACCGAACAGAAACAGGTGTGAGCACTTTCCTAATTCGTTTTTACACTGTAAACACATAGCAATTTAAGGGAAATATTTACCAAAAAAACGAGGGGAAGGAATGTCTGCAAATGAGGCAGTAATGGACAGTTGCCCTTTATGTACTGATGGATTTCTCAATGGTTAAGTAAATTAAAGCAAATGCTAGAAAAATCAATAGGCCAGCATAGTCTTGGTTTTGCCTCATAGACTTCAGGACAGAATGACAGATGTGGTGTCTATGACCCGTTTAAGTATTAATGCTTGAAAAACTGCTTCCGCATGCAAGGTTGTAGGCTTAGAAACATTCTGCTATATTAAATTACAGACGATAATATTTTTAAGTATATGTGGAATTTATATGTTTCAGTTAGGTTGTTCTTGTGTGTTACATTTATACTGGAAGATTAGTTGCCTAGTTGCTGCAATAGCACCATAAATCAGTCTTGAATGTTCCCACATGGAAACATCTTTGTAAGGCTGTAGTTGGAAGGTGAAGATGATGTATTTTGAGCTGGCGTGGATGGTGAAGTGAATATGTTCAATAGCACTCTATGTGGAAACCAAATTAAATTTCATTAAGGAGTAGATGCTCAGGGCCTTTGGAAAAATCCATAAAATAGCATTCAGATATGGCATTGTAATTCAGTTAATCTCCAGGGCTACAGATGTTATATTTTGCATTTTAACTAATGTGGGTAACATGTCACCTAGGTCCGCTATCAACACTGTTTGGAATTGTAGGGCCAGTCTGACGTTCTAAGTGGTAGGTGCTAACCTCTGAGGATGAGAAGGCAGGCCTTTTGTGGTTGCCACAGAGCATTTCCACCCATTATTCCCACTTCCCAAAATTCATTACCAACTTCAAGAGAAAGAATTCAAACGTAATCATAATGTTGATTTATTGACTACTGGAGACAGGAAGCCAGGAAAGAAGCAATGTCAAATATCCTGGACTGTCAGAAACCAACATTGGTTTTCACTATCAAAATAATATGGGGGTTGAAATTATTAGTCTGGTAATTTGGGAAGAAGAAGTCTTTTGTTGGAGAGAGTCATGCAAGGTTGATGTCTCCTGTTTTCCTTCTTGTGCTAACTTAACATGGACAATAATTGCCCAACTTCTTTCTTTCCTCGTAACAAAGCAGACCTGGGCCAGCCTGCCTCTGTGTTCTGAAAATCAGTACGTCAAGGTGTATTGTGAGGAATCCAATTGTTAGAAACATTGTAGGTTGATATGATGGAGAGAAGTGGAATGATTGTTTAGGTTCCAAATAGAAAAGTTTTTTTAAGTTTTATTTTCATACAATATAGCACTAACATGTACAACAACATTTCTCTGAATTGGTATCGTGAGATTTAATGATGTACACATTTGGAGATGTAACTGAGTTATAAAAAGTAACTTTGAAAAAGGAGTATCTATCATCTAAAAAAACCCGAGAAAATGAAAATTACTGCAGAATTGAAGATTCCTTTGCTTCCTTCAGAGCAGTGCATTCAAATTGGGCATCATTTAAACAACAACATAGATTCTCATTCAGAGCATGGGAGCCTGAGATTCTGTGTTTCTGACAAGCTCTCAGGGCTGCTCCTGTTGCTGGTCCACACCCCACACTTTGCAGAGCAGAGATTTCAGGAACACGGGCAAGATGACAGATTTGAAAGGGAAACATGATTGCTTTTCTTCATCTTTGATTGTTAGACTTTGATCTTTTTTTCCTATCATTTTGAAACTTAATCCTGTATTTTTTTTCATATTGGACAAAAATGTGTTGTTTTTCTTGTACGTATAAAAAAACTTCCTTCTGAATATTACTGTAATTTCATTGGGTCTCTCAAATACTGCAGAAGCTTCTGGTAGACCAAGCACTCTACAGAAAGTTGGACTGTTTCTCCTGGGCTTGCTGACAGTGCACTTGTGCATTCAGGGTGGGTGCGAAGGGAGTTCTGAAGGTTGAGTGACAGAGAATGCTGTGGCTCACCTCCACCTTCCTTTGGTGCTCTGGTGACAGTTAACCTGGAGTGATTGTGCCAGCTCTAGCCCTGCAGATCCAAGAGCCTTTGTCAGTAAGAAAGTAACAGAATTGCCAACTACAGAAACGAAGTGTATGTCTGAGGGAGAAACACTTTTGTACCGCATCTTTTTCAGCAACTTTCTGTCGTTGGCTCTAGGAAACCCTTTTGTACTTCCCCTGCCTTGGGTGCTTTCTCTGTCATGGACACTGTCACGTTCAAATTTCACAGCATCTTGGAAGGTGAATTTGTTTTCACATGCGAACATCTGAAAAGTCTGTTTCCTCTGGTTTGGCCAAGATCTAAGGAATTATTATAAGTAACACATACCTATTAATCATTACTTAGCAGGTAAATTCTCTCACTCATTAGAGTTCACATGCTGGATGTAGTTTCTTAAAATTAGGTCATTTATTTTGGTCTAAGTCATCGAGGATCAAAGGTCATAAGGAATCCAAAAGCCATTAGTCAGGGTTCTTTTCTGGACCCCTCAGATGTCATTGTACGAGTCACCCATGGCAGGCTGGGCCTGGCCTGCTGTCAGGGAGCTGGCAGGGTGCCGACTTTCTTTCCAGTTTGCATAGATAAAAAGCAGAGCAGCCACTCTCTGAATCACTATAAAAATAAGCTTACATAAAATCTCCATTTGAAATACAGTATGTGTGTGCCCCTGCATGCTTTCTCTTCTGAAAGCCATGGGAGCTGGAAATCAAAATTAGGGAGAGAAGAGAGGCGTGCATGCGAGGGCATTGCAGCCTCTTCTTTGTTTTCATGTGGGCATTTATAAGTTATTGCAAATTTAGTGAAGAACTATATTTCCGCAAAGTATTTAATGACCAGCCATGCATTTCAATTTGCTAATATAAAATAAAAATAAAAGCATCGCTTTAACCCTTGTCAAATATATATGTCTATGGACCTGCATGTTCCAGTGTTTGTGCCTCCTCTTGATACTATTGAAGCACATGTGACAGGAGTGAGTTCATAGAAGCAGGAAAGGTAGTCGAGTCACTTCACTTACTTCCCCTGGTGAGCCCACACCTTGAAGTGAAGACACCCTCAATTAACAAGATGACAGGTGCCCAGGACTTACTTCCCAAAGAGTGTTCCTATTGGGCCAGAGAACGAGAGCATATTGACTGCTTGAGTGTTTAAAGAGACTGAGTACATTGTGGGGTGAACTTCCAACCAAAGAAATCCAAATATACATATGAAATAACATAGATTGACTTTTAAAAAATCAAATCTAATAGTACTCACTCCTGCAAGTGCCATCTCCTTTGATTTAAAAGTTTTAATTAGTACATAGTTAATCTGCATGTAATCCTACAATTAATGATTGGATCCCCATTTCACAGGTGAAGAAAGTGAGGCAGAGAAGGTTGAAGGTCTAACAGAGACTTTAGTGCACAGTGAGGTAGGGCCTGGAAAAACAAATTCAGAGCCATAACTTTCAACCTCCTGCAGCTCACCACTTCCATACCCTGACATTTAAAATTATGGCTTACTATTGCTCTTGAATTGTTTTGCACAGGTATTTGACTAGAACTGATAAGAATAAAGGCAGAAGGCCACAGGACCTCACACACCTTTGTGCCACAGTTATCCAAGAGTAATTATCACTGCGCTATGGTGTCCCAGAGCTGTAAGCCCCCCGCATAAGTTCTGTGTTGTGCCTAGAATGCTCTGTTGCTCTGATATCTGAATTGCAATAAGAGCAAGTGTGTGTGTGTATGTGTGTGTGTGTTAGGGGAGGGAGAGATTATGCTGCCATTACGGCTCTTATCTAGGGATACTTCATGATGTTTGGTTGGTGGGGTTCATGATGATGACCTAATCCCACCACACAGCAAGAAAAAGCAACTTTTAAAAATGCTTGTTTTTCCCCACCATAAATCATGGCTAAACTTAAGGGCACATCTCCCCTTATCTTTGAAGTACAACATAAATGAGGTCTTTGCAAATAAGTTCAAATGCTTTTTGAGAGCCTACTATGCAATGAACCCTGCACATCAGGAGTACTCTAAGGTCTCTGAAAAGCACATAGATCTAATTGGTAAAGTTTATAGGAAGAACTGGAGTGAGGACTATGGTTTAGGCAAAAGGTTTTTAGCCCAGTGCAGGGGCTTGTGCCTATAACCTGAGCACTTTGGGAAGCCAAGGCAGAAGAATTACTTGAAGCCTGAAGTTTGAGACCCACTTGGGCAACACTGTGAGACCCCATTTCCACAAAAAAAATTTTAAAAAGGAAATACCTGAGTATGTTGGTACAAGCCTGTAGGCCCAGCTACTCAGGAGGCTGAGGTGGGAGGATCGATTGAGCTTGGGAATTTGAGGTTGCAGTGAGCTGTGATTGTGCCACACCCTCTAGACTGAGTGACAGAGGACATTCTGTCTCTAAACAAGAAGGAGGAGGAGGTGGTTGTGCTGTGGAAACACAAAGGAAGGGGTAGGTGGAAGATATTTTTCAGGTAAATCTGGCCCCTCCTAAGTAGAAACATCCATGCGTTCTGCACCATGGAAGCCAGAGAGGCAGGGGAGTCTCAGGTCCACAGGGTGCAGAGAGAGAAGAGGAAGTCAAGGGCACAATCCAAGTGATGCTTGTATTTGAAAGCTGCCTGGAGGGAAAATCCTAAAAAAGAGAGAGAGGAATAGGCAGGGAGGTCTTCTGTCAAATGTAGGGTGGGAGAAAACCCTCTGGAGTCCCTTCCAGCTCCAACACTTTACTACTCTCAAAGGAAGAAAAGTGAATGGTAGAAAGTCAAAGAATCTATTCCCTGGACTAATCCACCATGGCCCAGACTGGTCCCTTGCCATCAACCCCATCTCACTCTTGGAATCACCCCAAACCCAGAAGCTCCCACTGGGAGCCGGGAGCCATCCCTGGAGGTCCCCACTCCTTTGCCTACACAGGTGCTGCCACCCCCTGAGGCCCGTCAGCTCTCCATCTGGCCCGCTTCTCCATTCTCTTTCCCCATCCCCATCCCTTGCCACTGCCCCAGGGCAGGCCTCTGTGTCTCTGGCTTGCTCAGTTCTTCCTCCGTCTCTCTGCCTCTAATATCAATCCCTTATAAACCATCCTTCATTTTGCCATTAGAGCAGTCTTTAAAAAAATAAAACTTAGCCAAGCCTCCTCCTCCTTAGAAATCCACTGATAGCTCCCTACTGCCCTTAGAATATAAGCCAGACCTTCCCAGTGTACCGTTCAAGGTCCCTTTGAAGTCTGGCCTTGCTTCCCCCAGGCCTTGCTATAGCCCAGCCTAGGGCTTACAGTTCTCTACAAGTGCTGCTGAGTCCTGGGTGCTGTGCTGCTCCCTCATCTGGGATATGTCACCTCCATGACCCTTTCTCCACTTATGCACTCTTTCCTGCCTTCTTTACACCTTATAGCAACCGTCACTGTTTGGGAAAGCCATACTTGTTCTCACTAGGAGAGAAGCGATGGCCTCTGCCAGCAGACCCATGGCACCGCAATGACACACTTATGTAATGGCAACTGTTTATTTGTGGTCAGGATTTCATCTTTCCTCTCTACATCATATTATAGACATTTGATAATATTTCTTGGTCAAAGGAATGAGTACCAGTTTCAAAGCAGAAGTGACCAAACCCTGGAAGTTTTAAAGAGAAGGGCTGGGAAAGATCCTTGCACAGGGGTTAGGATGTTAGTAACTTCTGAAAGAGCTTGGAGACATTTGGAGGAGGAAGTTATATGATGAAGTGATAACTGCAGTAGAATTAGCAAAGGCAGAGACTTTGCAATCACAGAAATATGCTAAAGGATGCAGTTTGGGAAAGAGCTTAGAAGTGGTAACTAGAAGGTAAGGTTTTTATTTTTTAATATGAAGAAGATGGGAGATTTGAATGTGTTTATGCACAAAATCAAACTCAGTTATCTTTCACGGAATTGCTACTATGTTCTATCCAATTTGTTAATTCACAGCCTAATTGCTTAGGCAATAGAGAAAGAACTTTTGAAGATAAAAGTAGAGAGAGTGATTAATGGTGCAAGGATCACGGACAAGCTGCCAAGGCAGGGGTGCCAGTGGGGAGATGTGGATGGCATCTCAGGATAAGACCTTAGCAATAAGTGTGAATCAGGAGAGGAAGAAGGCAGAGAGAGATTTAGAAACAAAAAAGGGTACCTTATCCTCCTGGATCTTTTTGGAGACCAGAGACAAAGTCAGATGAATGTCCAAGAGGTAAAATTAGGAACTAGATGAAAATGGAAGTCATTTGGAAAAAAACTGCTGTTGGGAATGAGGGAAATGTACTATTACAACAGAATTGAGAATATACACAAACATAAAAATAATGCTAGACCCCACATTGTGACCAAGGACAGACCGCAATGTTTAACTGGCACATTTCACAATCAACCTCTTTTTCACATGCCAAAATTAAGGCAGAATAATGAATTCTTAGTGGTTTTATGCAGGAAAATAATTGCATTTTCAATTCCTTAAAAATTAGTACCACAGGGAAAATTCACTGAGCCCCAATCTGAGCCACTTAAGTTTGTATTATCATATGTAGGTTAGTGAACTCAAGATTGCATTAAAGGTTTTATCTCAGTTTTAGAGGAAGTTATCATGCAATTACTGTACATTATCTTTCAGTGCTGGTTGTGTGAGAAGTTTGCAAACTTGTTATTGATAACCTTTGAATGTGAGTTCAACAAAAACCATACAAATGCAGCTGTCTGCTAAGATAAAATTTTTTCCTTGCCATGATGTTTGAGAGAAAAGGACGATTTTAAATTTAATTAGAACAAATTCATGCCACATTTAGAAATATCGGAGCCACTGTACAGGTTAACAGGCAAACAATCTCAGGTATGCTTCTGAACTCTTTCCTCTGCCAGAAGCCTCGTTTTTAGCGTTGAGAAGGGCTGCCTGGCTACAACAGATTCCTTTAGCTTCATGAGTTGACACTGCATTGATCTTGACCCTACTCCAGAAGAGTCTACTATTGTTATTTTGGTTTGATGGCAAATGATATACACCTGGCTTAAAAATAAAAAGGTACCCCACGCATAATGGACAGCTCATTGTCATACACAAAGAACAATTGGCTGAATGAGACCATCAAGTCACACGTTGACTCACTTGAAGTGTCTCTGTTTAAATAGGAAGGACTACTGACACGCAAACATGTGAACAGAAAGCCATAAATACATACATGGCTCAGGAGTCCTTTAAACATATGTTAGAAAAAGAATTAAAAATCGGGCCCCTATTCGGTACCGTAAGACGATGTCCTGGCAACGTTGGAAAGCCAACTCGCCGCAGCTACTGTATTGCAGGCATTTCTGCCCTCGTCCTTGGGATCGCCAGAGTGCCACGTGCGCAGTTACACAATGCATAAAGGCGAGGGTCGTTTCTAGGACAGATAATTGAACATTAATACTTGCTGACATTGTCGAAGGAATGATATGTCAACCTGACAGGGCCTGTGTGCTCACATCTGCTGATTGGCTGCGGACGAGGGCCCGAGTGTCAGGAACGCGACCCGGGGCCTGACCGCGGCGGCTGGGGATGACGCAGCCGTTAATCACGCGCTGCCATCTTGGCGGAGAGCGCGTCGCGGTGTCGTCACTTCGCTTCCTGCGTGGGGCCGGCCAGGCGCACCTGCCGCGTCCCCCTCGGAGTTAGACCCTTACAGCTCTTGGTAAGAAAACCTCACTGCCAACTTTTTGGTGTCTATCGTCTCACCAGAAATATTAACGGGCCGAACGTTCTTTTTGCGTATTTCTTTCTGGTTTCTGAAACTAGCCACATATTCTGAATAAATGGGGTAGTTTTAGCACCAGTAGGGAGGTTGTGAGGTGATGTGTCTTTTGTTCCTATGAAAATTAGTTTTCATGAGTTTCTGGTTTCCTGACTTATGGCAGATAGGGAGTATGACGAAGAAATCAAACAAGAATTAAACTAGGCTCGGCACCTGTGGCTTAATCGGCTAAGGCGCCAGCCACGTACACCTAAGGTGGCGGGTTCGAATCCCCAGCCCGGGCCCGCCAAACAACAATGATGGCTGCAACCAAAAAATGGCCAGGCGTTGTGGTGGGCGCCTGTGGTCCCCCAGGAGTTGGAGGTTGCTATGAGCTGTGATGCCATGGCACTCTACCCAGGGGGACAGCTTGAGGCTCCGTCTCAAAAAAAAAAAAAAGAAAAAAAAAAGAATTAAACTAAAGTTACTTGCTGTGATTTATTTATTGTTATGCTCAATAAAACATTAAACTCTACAGGCAGATTTTTGAACAGAGTAAAAAGAGGTCTATACAATTATTTCTGATATCAACACAAACAGCGCTTTCGGTCTCCTTTATAATACATCTTTAGTGAGTTAATCCTGTGGCTCTAGTATTTTCCACGCCAACACTTTACTGAGTGTGTATCTATTCAGAGAAAAGAGCATGGAGCAGCGGTGAGGTCCTCTGACACTCACCCCACTTGTGCCTTCTTAAAATAAGGGTAAATACCCTGGTGGTAGTTACGCAGCTTTGGTTTCCACTGCATAAAATGGTATAAAATAGGACCCCTGAGAGCATCCATTATCACATATTGGTTAACATCACAGGTTTTTAAAATCCCAGTTGCATTGGAGCCCAGGGAAAAAAAGAGAGCTTTCATCTATAAAATCTAGTTTCCCTTTGTTATTAAAATAAATGAAGCCATTAAACAAAATACATGCATGTAATCGTCAAGTTCATCACTTGGCATCATCAAAATGATGGAAGTTTGCATTTTTTAAAATCGGTGCTGCCATCTTAGAAGGTTTGATGTGAGGCACAGAATTCAAATGGGCTGGAGGTTTCTGAAAGTTTATGACATGGCATATATTTTTCTCTTTAGTTTGCTAATTTATATATTTGGATTTCCCTCAACAAAAAGTAGGACTCTGTTTGATAGGAGAAAAAAATAAAGCATTTTTCCCTCCCCAAATTCTACAACCAAATGAATTCATGGTAACTACTGATGAGCTCATATTGTGAATGTGCTAGAATTGAAATGATTTCCAAATACTTTATTTCCAAAGGTTTGTTTTTAATTACAGCGGCATTTGGTTGGCATGCAAGGGCGAGTTCGCACTCTTGATCTATCCTAGCTGGAGTTCAGGCCAAAAGATTCTCTGCTCCCTTTTCTCGAGAGCACGCTTTTCTGCCAAATGTGGCCCTCCTCCCCTGCCAAGGAAGGTGGGCGAATTGCCACTTCTGACTTCTAACCACCAAAAGACAAAGGCTCTCAACATTCCTGAGTCCAGGGAGCCAGAATGGGCCTCACACCTTGAAGGGTCCAGATTATTATTGATTCTCTTTCCCCCCACAGACCTTATAATATGGAATATTTTCCCAGCGCCTCAGTCAGTCCCTGTGGGTGACTTAGGCACTTCTCAGAATGTGTGACCCCTGGAAGGCCTCTCGAGGGTCATGTAAGTGTCCTTCCTCATCTGTCTGAGGCCTGAGCACAGCTACCCTGTCCATCTCACCTTGTACATCTTGCTTTTTTAGTGGGTACTTTTTTTTATACTTTTTAAGTAAGAACATAGTAGTTATTTATTTACTTCTAGGAAGCTCAAATGAACTCAAAAGAAGTTGTAGCTAAGTATTAAACATTGGATAGGGAGAACATGCCTGCTGTTCCTTTTAGCAGGACCAAGCTACGTAATTTGGGGAGAATGTGTATATTCTTCACAGAAGTCATGAAGGGCTTCTTAAAAAATATTTTTGTTTTCAAAACGGTGACATAGAACATTAGGCTAAGTGTGGGGGCCCTTTTGTGGGAGGAGGGGCTGGGTCACTGGATAGGTAGCATACCCATGAATCCTCCCCTCAAATATCTTAGAAGTGAATTTGTCCAAATAAAGAGAATTGCAAAAAAATATTAAAATCTAATATAACAGTTAAAAAATACATAATAATTAAAATAAAAACTTACAAGAATTACCCAGTCAGATCTTCTTTGCTGCAAATTGAGAATTTATATCTATTTTATGTTATTTTTACCTAGATTAAAGGAGTCACTTTATCGGTAGTCACTGTTTACTAAGTGCTGACATATGCCAGGCACTATGCTGAGCAATTTGATCTAAGTTGTCCCATTCGACTGCCACCAGTTCAGGTATCCTCCCTTTACTGATGAGGAAGCTGTGCTCTGGGAACTGAAGTGCTTTGATCAAGGTCTCGCAGTCACTGTGGGTTCTAAGGCCTTGACGTTCAGTTATCTGACTACATTGGCTCACCGGGCTGCACCTCTTAAAACCAATTTCTCTTAAAATGTTTTCCTTTAGATTTGCCATTTGTAAATGTGTAACCAAATCACTGAAGTATAAATGGACTTAATGACCACTCTCCTGGGTTAAGCAAGTTGATGCCTCTCCACATAGACCTATGTTCTCTTAGGAAGCAACTTAACAAGGGAGAAAATTAGGCCCCTGGTATCTGTAATTAGCGACCTTACGTCACAAATGAAATGGCAAAGAAAAACACATTAAAGAAAGCAAAGCTATATCTAGTTGTTTTAAAGAGGAACAAACTACCAGTCACTGGGTAAAGATATTTCTTTTCCAAAGCTTGTTTTAGAAGAGGCAAATGGTATTATGTAAGACTCTTTAGCCTTACTAGTTAATTACACATATAAGTTTGTTAGAAATGATAACAGCCAATTTAAAAGGTGACTGCTTTGTTTGATTTTAGTTCCATTTTAATTTAGTTCTTTGTTTCATCCTGGGCAATGCATGGTTACACATTAAAGCCAGGGGCTGGGTCCACTAACTCAGGGTAGGTTTCTGACAGATGTGGCTACAGCTTTTTATTTTATCATTAACAGGATAAACGTTGAGCTTCAGTAGAGTTAAAGACAACTAGACTGGGAGGCAGGAGACCCAAGAGCCACCACAACTTTCTGGCCACAGAACCCTGTAGAACTTGCCATATGTCCACCCTGAGTTTTGTTTTTTTTCTCCTTGAATGGGGACATTACCTGTTCTTTCAGCCTCACCAGGTAACTATGAGGCTCAAACTTGGCAAAATATAATCAAAGCTCTTTGAAAATGTAAAGTTACATGCATATAGAAGGAATTGCCCAAACTCAAAGCCTTTCAAAACAAAACCAAAAAAACTGGCCTTCAAACCAACTTTGATAAATTCTTTTACTTTTGCCAAACTTGTCTCTTGTCTGGGTGGTTAAAGGTCCAGCTTTCTTCCACATCTGTGATAACGCCACAGAAATAAGTCTCTATCTGTGCTGGCATTTCCCTGCCCAGTTAGATCGAATCAAATGAGAAAGCATACTTGGGAAACAAATACTGGGGATCAGCCCAAATTTTGACTAAGACTCTTCTCTCTGCCATAATCCACTTTGGAGACAGACAGTGAATTCACATCAGTAAGTGCTTTGGGGAGGTAGAAAGGGTTTGCTTAGGAAGGTTCATAAAGATAAAGGTAATCTTATTACTAAAACAACTTAAAGTTTTTAGTCCCCCCCCGCCCCCCGCCAAGGGGAAATTCTCTTTAGTTTGATTGCATGATAAGGGTTTTGTTGTTAACTAAGATAAAATATAGTGCTGAATAATCTCTTAAATTAAAAATTGAAGTGTATGTTACAGAGAATAGAGATAATTAAATAGCTTAGACTACAATGAGAAAAGAGAAAGAGTTTTCACGAAAATTAGGTTAGTAAAGGTAAATGGCATTTGAATCTTAACTTTGGATCTGGGTACTCTGCTATTTGGCATACGTTGAATTGATAATGCTTGTGTGTTAAAGAATTCTGATTGTTTCTTTTGCCTCTCTCACAGCTTATAAAAATGCAAGCAGACCCATCTAATGAATATTAATAGGAGTGATGTCTAGATAACACATAAACCCCCTGGATCTGTGGACTTCGGATGGAGTAGTCAGGGAGGATTTCTGTGGCTTTATTTAATACCAAATTTACATACTTTTAAAGAATAAACATCATCTTAATATTTTAATATCAATATTCCAAAGTGGAGATTTTAGTGAAATAAAAAGCTTAATTTTCCCTCCTGAACATTGTATTCACTGAGGTCTGAATTTTAAGAGACAGGAAACTGTTAGCTAAAAAAGAAATTAACTTAATCCCCCTTCATTAAGTTCCAGTCTTTTTTTGTTACTTAGAGACAAGTAATAATTACACCCGTAGCAATGCAAAGCGTGTTTTACACTTTTGTTATACAAAAGAACTGCAGTTGTTAAGGTGACAGCAAAAGAAAATGAGAACATCCAACAAATACTGATTTTTTTTCTTCTTAAATCTTCTCTGACTCTTGAAAATATATTTCACTCAGGTGGCTGAGAGGCATTTTAATTCATTAACTGCAAAAATCTACACATGTGATTTTAGAAAATGTCAATCAACTGACTAAACAATATTTTCCCAGCTAAGGTTATAAACACAGCAGCTAAGTGGGTGGAAAGTTCTAAAATGGCTATACATTTCAGTTCTTTTAGAATACATAAAAGGTGGGTATTGTGTTTTCAAGTTGGTACCTTTTGGATGGAACTTTATGCAGTAAATCTCAGCAGTACATATTAGTTAAAGCACACACGCTCTCTCTTTGGCATTGTGAAAAGACTTTTTAAATTTTAGCTTTACAAAAGGGGGGAAATCATTAAAATGTAGTTTGTACCATTACATTCCATTATTTGTCATCTTTATGGCTGCTCTATAGTTTTCATTGCACCTTTAATGATAAGCTTGGTCAGGAGAGGTGAGCGGGAATGTGCGTGCACTTGGCTGCGGGTGCTGCTCCAGACTGTCTGCTTGCTGGGCTTCCATCCACGTCCCTGTAGATTTTAATGTCCCCACAGACTGCTGGCAGCCTGCTTCCAGCTGTGGCAGGCATGATGCAGTGAATTGCTTTTGAATGTTCTTTACTCAAATAGGCAGTAATTACAAGCTTAAAGAGGTTTAGTGGTCCAGTAAACTACATAATCACCCCTGAATTAGCCCAGGCTCATCAGTTGCAGTCCAGCAAGCTCGAGTCTGCTGTTTGTATGCAGCCTTGATCACATAGCAACCTGATCAGCAGGTGTGGAGCCGCCAGAGTCCCCCATAAACACAACTGTCTACTGGGGACAATGATCTCTAATGAGATGAGGCTACACCATCACTGTAATTTAAGTGGGAAAATTAGCACTAGAGAATGAGTACTGGTTCCAGGGGTCTTTAGTCATACTGGGAGCAACTCTAATTCCCCATCTCTCTCTCCCTATCTCTATCCTTCTCTCTTTCAAAACAATCTCCTCACCAAATATACTGCTTTGCTTCTAACTTATGGGTACTGTGTTCTTTATACAAGGATTTTTCCTGAATATTTAATGCTGGACAGGGTATCTGTAAAGGCAATAATGTAATGATGGCTGTCGACAGACTCATTCCAAAATGGTATTGTAGTATTTCATCTTCCTTGTCTTTTTTCTTAATGGTTGCAACACGCTTTGACTTTGATTTTTAAAGTGGAAAAGTATTCTTCAGGTTGGCAGTAGGTCTCCTTTTAGCTGACATGCTCTCTGAAGCAGCAGAGATGGGCTCGATGTAATTTGTAAAAAATGCTTACTTTATTGGAGTTTATTGTCTAAACCAGCTGTGAACTTTCTTTCAGAAAAGTGGCCCAGTACGGTGTGTGCTGTTGTTTTTTTGTGTTTGTTAAAGTGAAATTCATGGGGAAGAGCCAGCATGTTGAAATGGTGTCCTTTATTCCTTTCTTCAATCCTGTGTGACCCACAATGAATTTCATTGCATTGGAGCTGGAGAGTGGGAAGGGAACTTGTGCAACAAATGAACCCAACAACTTAGAGTGGATGGAGAAACTTCAGGAGTTTTTTGAGTAACTGATGCCAAGAAAGAAAAGCAGAATAGTGTGGTAATGAAGAGCATAGGCTGTGGGACTGACGTTGCAAAGTCAAATCCCAGCTCTATCCTACTCACAAGTCAATTAGACTCAGTTCCTCCATTTCCACTGGAAAATGAATGTAAGAATACTTAACTCATAGAATTGTTATGAGCATTAAATGAGTGAATGCCTAAAGCCCTGAGCACACTGCCTGGCACAGAATATGCGCTGTAAGTGCCCGTGAAGTAAAGTAAGGTCTGTGCCGCTTTGGGGTTGTTAGAACTGAGAGAGAAGGGTGAATAATTGTTGAAATGGGACTGCTTGTTTTCTGATGTTTATCTGAAATAATCTAGTCACAAATGCTAGTTGAAGAATTTGGGGCATCCCTAACTTCAGTAACACTCATTCATTCATATAGCAAATACTTAGTAGGCACAGAACTGGGCTAGTTGCATCATGAATGGGAATAGCATTCATGTGTTTTTATTAGTAATCTACTAAAATTAAATGGTTTCTAATGCCATTTAGCTCATATTTGATTAAGAACCATGTAAGAAATAAAAGTAACTGGCAAAACACACACACACACACACACACACACACACACACACACACTTCGATATACATCAAAACAGACAATTTGGCTTGGCGCCTGTGGCTCAATTGGCTAAGGCGCCAGCCACGTACGCCTAAGGTGGCAGGTTCGAATCCCCAGCCCGGGCCCGCCAAACAACAATGATGGCTGCAACCAAAAAATGGCCGGGCATTGTGGCGGGTGCCTGTGGTCCCAGCTATTTGGGAGGCGGAGGCAGGAGACTCGCTTGAGCCCAGGAGTTGGAGGTTGCTGTGAGCTGTGATGCCACCGCACTCTACCCAGGGGGATAGCTTGAGGCTCCGTCTCAAAAAAAAAAAAAAAAAAAAAAAAACAGACAATTTAAGGCATCTTTTAGTGTGGTTGGATGGAATAACACAGGCATTTGATTCTATGATCCTTAGCAGTGCTCTTACATATAATCTATCATCGTTTCTATATTTATAAACAATGCTACAAGCACTAATAAAGTGATAGGCGTATTCATTCCCCTTGAGTTTTCTATCTTATGGCAAGATCTACTATTGCTTCTGTTAACGGAACTGAGTTGTAGACATAAAAAAAATACACACACGTTAAGATAATAGTTTTTTATATAATGAGTAGTAATTATCATATATATTGATGATTAACTCATCAGGAATGAGTGAGCTCTACTTATAGAACTATTTTGGAAGTGAATTTTCTCTACTTGTATTGTATAATGTACCATCAAGTTTCAAATCCCAGCTCTTCTATTTACCTGCTGTGTAAACCTGAGGAATTTTTTTGGTCCTTTCTGTGCCCAGGTTTCCTCATCTGTCAAATGGGTCTAATAGTTGTCGATTATTTCATAAGAATTTTGTGAGGATTAACACCTCCTAAGTATGCGTAGGAACAGTGCCTACCTCGTGCATCGTTACTTCCCTGCACATGTTACAATTTCTGCTTCTACTGTGATTACTGATACTGCTAAGCTACTGGGTAAATGCTTGAAGGTGAGCAAAGGCCAAAATTCTGGTGAACTGATTTTCACCCCACAGCCCCATCCCTTCCTGTGACGCTTGCCTTCTGAGTGGAAGCAGTGGATGTTTGGGAGAGGGTCCATGGTAGGGAAACGGGAACTCTTTGCTCACCACAGTTCATAATTTTGTTCATGCTCCCTTGTAATATATTTTTGGTTTAAAAGAGAATGGAGAAATGAAAAAAGAAACAGCAGTGGGAGTGTAGCCAAGTGGAGAATCTCAGGGCAGGACAGACCTGGTGCCAGCATGAAGGAGTTGTGAGTCCTGGCCAAACCTCAGCTTCCTCATCTGTGAAAAGGAGCTAAGTGCAGCCCCCACTCATGGAGGCCACCAGAAGTACATGAGATAATGAATGCAATTCTTTGGTTGTATCGACAAGTAATAAGAGTTCAAATGAGCTATTATTTTAAATGACTCAAAAAGGACACTTAAAAGTGAAGCATGAATCTTCTCCCTTCTCTCCCCCCCACCTTCATGCATCTCCCATTCCTGTTTTTCTTAAAGGCCATTTTTGTGTTTCCTCTTATGATCGTGGCCTTCTACTGAGAGAATCAATATCTGGGGGGTTCATTAATAATCATAACTGTGCAACATAATTTTAGCAGCACTCTTCATGACTTTTAATACTTTTCAGAACAGGATATAAGTAATTGTTAATTTAGATTCTAAATGTTAAGTCTTTGATGCATATACTTAAAAATACTTCTGTAACACACCTACACACATATATATGTATATGTATATAGCTAATGAAGAATAGGTTTAAATGCTGTTATTACCATAGATTTGTAAGCAACTTTTAAAGAATCACAAATACAGGCCAGACAAGGTGGCTCACGCCTATAACCCCAGTGCTCTGAGGTGGGTGGATTGCCTGAGCTCTCAGGTTCAAGACCAGCCTGAGCAAGAGTGAGACCCCCATCTCTAAAAATAGCCAGGCATTGTTGTGGGTGCCTGTATTCCCAGCTACTTGGGAGGCTGAGGCAAGAGCATCACTTGAGCTGAAGAGTTTGAGGTTGCTGTGAGCTGTGAGGCCATAGGACTCTACCAAGGGCGACATAGTCTCAAAAAGAAAAAAGAAAAAAAATCTCAAATACAAAGGCCTATGAAATCCTTTAATATAAGTATCTTTTTAGTTAGTGCTTTTATTTTGTATTTAGTTGATATTTAGAAGAAACGAAAAGATCAGATTAAGTGAGGCACACAGAGCATTTTGAGTACTGGCCTCTTGGCTGTAGAACAATGTTTTCCCTGCTATGTTTTATAAATATAGTCTCATTAGTACAAAAACAAAGACTGTTATGAAATATTACCCAGTGTTCCACTTTTCCTTCCACACCTATGTCATTTTCATGTGATAAGATCAAGTTTACAGATTCCTACCTGACTTTCCTACTTGCTCACCTCCACTGGCAACTTCTCAGAACCACTGCTGGATATACAAGAGATTGGAGGGATTGTTTGCAGAATGACTTGACTGGGCTTTCAGAAAAGCAAGTGCTGAACAGAACTGGGGGACACATTCAGTCTGAGCAACTAGGCGATCTGGGAGTGTTGGTGGAAATCCTGTGACTCCACCGGTGATGCTCCAAACATCTCTGGCTTTTTAGCCAGGACTGACACCACTATTCCTTCTTCTTTTCATTCCAGCATGTGTGAGGATGCAGGACTCAACTGCTATGCATTCAGCCTGTGCTCTGCCACTGCACCGGGCACTGCTTTTGTAATGCAAATAGGAGGCACAAAGTGTCTCTTTGATAATGTGCAGTCAGAAGACAAAAAAGCATTCACTGAAACAGTAAAACTAATTCATAAAGCTGAAAGACAATAGGGAAGCATTATGGATTTTTTTTAAAGGGAAAAAGTATCCCAGATCAATGTAATTGTCACAGTGTAAGCTATTCATCGTCAATGCTAAGGGGGAAAAATGGCTGCAAGTTTATTTAAAGTGGGAGAAGTTTTTACAAGCAAAAGAAATTATTACAGTAAACAAATACCAATATATTTGGTTAGCAGATTTCCTAGAGGTCAAATATATAGCTGGTTATTTTAATTTAGATCCACTGTATTCGCTTAGTGACAAAAACTCAGTAGAAGTTTTAAAAGCATACAGAGTCCTAATGGTTAAAAGCCATATGGCAGAATTTTTTTTTTTCCCCCTTTAAAGGGAGTATCTCTCCATCACATTCCCAGAGTTTAGCTCAAGGTCAACTTATATTAATGCATTAAACTTAGCTGTGGAGGAGGCAAAGGGCTGGAGGAAAAAGGATAAAAGAAGTTCCGAAATTGTTCTTCCCACATATTCAGCCAAGCAACAGAACATTGCCTTGATAAGGGTTATATTGGACAGTTGCCATAATTCCTTCTGTTAGATCAGCTCCTCCGGTACCTATTCCCATACCTTTTAAAGTATAGCATGTAACATTTTCCTTGAAAATTGCTTCCACCTCTATTGCTTTGTTATAGCTGTTTTGCAGTTTCGGTATAGAGGCAGTTCTGTGTCACAAGAAATTACTAATCTGAGGCTTGAGAAGGGGCAGCACGGCCTTCCATTATCTCACCAGCAAGCCCTGTACAGGATTATTTTCAAATTTTCTGCTGCCATTACAATGTGCTGTTAGAGTGGCCGAGGCAGTGAGGGAGGAGATGTTATTGAAACTTGGTTACCAGCGTAGATAAGATAAAGTTCATCACCCTCTTGGCATCCACATTTGCAGCCAGGGGTGGAAATTTTGATGAAAGAAGTACATTTGGTCAAAAGATACTGTTAAGATATAAGGCTGGACATTCTCCATCTAAGAGTACTAAAGAATTTCTCTTTTGCCATTGATGCTCATCTGAAAAGCACTGCTTGATTGTTTCATTAAATGCCTTTTCTTCCAATGTATGCTACACTTGTAAATACCAGATAATCAACACTAGAAGCTCCTCTCATCCCATCCTCAACCACTAACTTGGGAATTGTGCGAAGATAACTTTCTGTAGAAAGTCACCATTTTTTTTCTGTCACTTTCTATTCTTTGTGGCTGGTAAATTGACAGCTCAGACTTAACTTTTACATAAGCTATTTTTAGATTTTTTTTTTCAGACATCCTGTAACTATTTCTATTGTGCAGGACACATTCTCCGGGGATCTTTTCTTCTTTGATGGAGTTATTAAGCAATCACTGCATTCTGGCTCAGTATTAGGAGCTGCCCTGCACCAGGAACACACGAAGAGTGGCACACGGTTTCTCTTGCAGCAAGAGATTTATACTGGAAAGGAGAAGTCAGGGAGTTGATTATGGAAATAATGATGACCATTTTAAGAGTTATTCCCTTTAGCTGGACTTTCACTGCCACACGGCCACTTATTTTCCCTTTGAGGCTGCGATCTCTTCTCTCCCCACCAAACCCGCCTAGTACACTTGTGCAGGGTTAATGCTGGATGGGAGGGGACCCTTTTACTCATACATAATCACTGTTTTATGGCTTTCACTCATTCCTGAGGTGTTAATGCAGATCAAATGGGAAACACTCGAGAAGGAACCCTCACAGCTACTGCCCTGCCTCCCTCTCCCCTCTCAATCGTTAATTCTTATTGTAAGATCTAAAGGTAATTTTGTTTGCTCTCTTAATGTGCTGTAGTTCTCCCAGTGGCCCTTGCATATCCTTTCTCAAATTCCCATCTTGATCAATTGTTTGCAAATAATTAAGCTTTTAAGAGATAATGGCATGAGACTAATGTACACAACAAAAGCCAGGTCTCTCTCTCTATCTGTGGGACTGTGGTCAAATTTGCTTTGATATCCCAAAGTGATCAGGTTGATTGGTACATCTGGGAAGTGCAGTCTGTCTTTCCTTCACAAGAACCTACTGTTTGTTCTTAAACTAGTGTCCTTGTCATTGAGATCCAGTAATAGTGACCTAGGCCATAGGAGTTGCAATGGTTTTGGAATGAATTTCCTATTTTCTCCCTCCAATGGCACTTCTCAGGGATCACTCTTTATCGGCGTCTGCCTCTGCCCACTCCATGGCCTCATCAGCTCTGTGGGCAAAAAGCAACAAGGCTTTGAGTGTTTTTCTGGCAGCCTTGCCTGTGTCGTGTTGGGTTTTTGTCAAGACCTTTCTTTAAGTCTACAAAAGGAATAACTTATACTGTCCACAAAAAGCTTATCTAGTCAAGATGCGTAAGATTTAAGATATTTAAACATATTTGGTTTCTGTTTAAAAGCCTACTTCTGTGTGAGTTTTCGTCTGACTGAGGATTAGCTACATGAAGTCGTGGCTTTCATGTGATTCTCGCAGTTGTAGATTTTTTTCCAGGGAACTGAAAGTTTCTGAAACACCAAGGCCAAGAACTATGAGAAAAAGAAAAACACCCAGCTGACCTACTATAGACGAGGGTTGAGGAATTTTGTCCATACCCTTTCTCCCCTCTTTACGATGGCAAGATTATTGTGACATTTAATTTTGTCCAGGCTCATTCATTTCTATTAAAAAAATATATGTCCTGAACAACTGAAAATTGCTTAATGGAGACAGAGTGCTGGGTCTCCATAGCTTGAGGCTGCCTAGCAATTATGCTGCATGAAATTAGACACAGTTTGTTCCAATTACTTAAAATCAGATCACATGAAAAGTGACAGAAGAAAAAAAGGGTAGAACTTTCTCATTTTATGATATTTAAATTATGAAATTAGAAACTACATCATGGGAAGAAACAACTGAAATTTGTACTGAAATTTTGAGGACTGTGTTACCACTCTCGGAAGCTATAATATTTCAGGTAATCTTAATGATTCAAAGAGAATTTTCCTGACACGACTTGCATAAATAAAATATGAGCTCCATTTGCTCTGGAAGAATGTATGTAAAACTTGCTCACAAATAGGCATGCAAAAATATTCTTGAAAACACAGGGCAAATAAATTATGGTAACAGTTCTCAATTTCAAAGTAACTAAAGATAAACGGCATAGATAGTAATTTTTATCCAGATCTGGTCATAAATAACATTAAGACACAACTAACAAGATAGGATAAAAAGTGTTGCATCTGCTGTACTGAAGAGGGACTATTGATATGTCTATTAATTCTGTTAAAAACCACCGCAAGAGGTTTCCAGAGGTCCTGGAAAACTATACGAAAATAATAGCACAGAAAATGTTACCGATTGGAAGCCAATTGCATACATCAGTCTACAACTTTGTATGGCAAATTGTGTCAACAGCTAGATGTTAAAATTTGCGTGTCTCAAAATTGAGTTTACATTGTGGTTGGGCGCCACTGTAAGAACTGCTGGCCTTGGGGATCTTTAACTTCAGTGGATCTTAGAACCCTGGATGACAAAATTGAGGATTAGAAAAGTTGTCCCTTGCTCGAAGTCCCGTAGTTAATGAGTGGTAGCATAGTATATGCCCTCTAAGAAGGTGACACACATTATGTGCTAGTGTAGACATCAAACTATTGTATATCAAACCGTAGTTCAGTGTTCTGTTCCAGATTCTCTTGGTTTATATTGTGTGGTAAACCTTTATACAGTGAGATTCATGCTTCACACCTTAGGGTAATGGATTGCTTTTAGCTCGGTATCCTATCATGAGATGTTGGCTGTAGTGGCTGGCTTTATGTCGAGTAGGGTCATTGTCATCTCTGATCTTAGCCGATTGTGAGGTTTATATACTTTTATTTGGAGAGGGTGGGTTGAAATCATTTTTAAGAATGAAGCAAAGAGAGTAGAGTCATGGATCTCAAATTGGATTGTTTATACTTCCTGTGGGCTTTGAAAATAAATTGTTACACATTTTGAAGTTGCATCTGGGTGAAGAGTATCCGTGTGTCATGGCAAGTGATAGCCATTTTTCTGTTCCACAAATATTCAGTGATTTCCAATTATGTAACTAGTCTGGGCTTGAGGACGGTGAGCAAGAAAGGCAAGGACTTTAGAGTCAGCAGATGAGTGTGAAGACATTCACCAGCAAGGAAGTAAATAATTAAAACAGGTATTTCAGACAGTGGTGTTTTCTATGAGGGAAATAAGAAAAAGAATGAAGGTGGGATTATGGGGGGGGTCAAACTAGATATTCATGTTGAGACCTGAAAATAGCATTGGAGCAGGAGTCTGAGTGGTAGGAAAGGCTTGGGATGTTGGAAGAGCACAGAGGAGGAAGGTGTGGCTGGGCCAAGGGGTGGAAAGGAGATGGGGAGAAGGTAAAGACATCTGAAGGTGGGGAGGGCTGGATCGTAGTGGGCCTTGCAGACTATGGCTAACAGTCAGCAGGTTTTTGAAAAGGGAACATTAATTGGGATCATGAAAGGCATTTGCCACAACCTTTGGTCATGGTGAGGCTTAACCACTGGAGGAAGGGAAACAGGCAATATCACGGAGTCACAGATGTCTGCCACCGACTGTCCCTTCCCCTGCCCAGTTTCTTTACCTGTAAAACAGGAGGGGCGATAGATTCCATTTATGTCACTCAAAGAGATATAATGGGGGTTAATTGCCATCCTTTCTATGATATACTAGGAGCTCTTTAGAGAAAGGCACTATATTCCATGAAAGCAAAGCCTTATTCTAATTGTGTATTTATTGATTAAGTGACAATCACAGACAATGCTTATGGGAAAAATTGCTGTATCTCTGCTCTCCGCAAACGAATCCCATGTGTATAGATATAAAACATATTTAAACTTACATATGAAAGCACTGAAGTGATCATTAACAAGCCCTTTTAGAATCTAATCAGATGTTATTAATTAAATTAAAAGCTATGTTAATTAGTATTCAATAGACCAGAATTTAGTTTTGATGGCACAGATAGTTAAATTAAGGGTTGGGGGTGCCCTTTCCCTTTCACAGTAGAATAGAGGGTTGAATCTCATCACCCTTTCTTCTTGGGAGAATTTATTAGGACGCAGGGTTGCAAGCTAGCCAGCGTCTCTATAGATAGAAACCACATCCTCAGCCCCTCGCCCAGTCTTTAAAAATGTGTACTTCAAATTTAGATATACAGGGTATTTGACTATTGAACAAAAAGTGTTCCTGCCAAAACTAATTTCAATAGAATTCCAAACATTCTTACAAGAAGTTATGAATTTCATTTTATTATCTAATCCTATAATACTTTTTATCCACTTCAACTCTCTATATTGTTTTGTTTTGTTTTGCTTTGTTTTTGAGAGAGAGTCTCACTCTGTCACCCTAGGTAGAGTGCCATAGTGCCATCATAGCTCACAGCCACTTCAAACTCTTGGGCTCATGTGATCTTCTTGCCTCAGCTTCTTGAGTAGCTGGGACTAAAGGGGCCTGCCACCATGCCCAAGGGCTAGTTTTTTTCTTTTTAGTAGAGACAGGGTATCCCTCTTTCTAGGTTGGTCTCAAACTCCTGAACTCAAGGGATCCTCCTGCCTAGGCCTCCCAGAATGCTACAATTACAGGCATGAGCCACCCAGCCTGGCTACTAAACTTGTTCCTGGCATGTAAAATGCTGGCTTTTGACTTTATATTGGCTTGTGTTTAGAATCTCAGTATGTGTTGATACTCAGATGTAGAAACCAACTTTGGTTGAATTTTGTTTGTGCTTTGCTGAAGAGTGAAAATGAATAGTGGCTCTAAAAAATACACCCATTTTAATTTTGATATTTGAGCATAGTGTTTTGGATGTCACACTTAACCACTGGGGATCTCAGCTGAGATTCCTGGCCCAAATAGGTGAGCTATTCCAAAGAGGTCAGATTTGGAAGTCCATGGTTCAATGAAAATCTTAATTTCGGGTAATATACCATTAGATGGCTAAAAAAAATGGCCGCTCCTTATTTTAACCCCATAAAATACAGTGGCAATCATACTAAACTTTGCATTTGCAACAAATAAACCTGTTAAAGCTTAAACTCAGTATCAAGGTTCTGTAAGTACCCTAAGTAGCTATTTATACACTTCACTAATCTTTGTAATTGGCTTGTCTTTTACTGCCATTAATTAGATGATGTAGTATTCCATTAATAAGAGTGACACACCTCAGCATTTTTACCTTTAATTATAGACTTCACTAGACACTCAGGCTATTGACGAAATTGCCCGAGTATTGCCTGATGTGCACATATCTTTTTTGTTCTCTTGCAGCATCCTTACCCTTCTGAAGAACAGAAAAAGCAATTGGCACAAGACACAGGACTCACCATCCTTCAAGTGAACAATTGGTGAGTAATTTGGCTTTGTGTTTACACACAATCTGTTTCCCCCTCTGGCAACCTGCAGCTAGTGTTTTGCATTAAGAAGACACACCCAGTTGCTGCTGCTTTCCCTGGTGGCTTGTGGATCCTAAAGTGAAAACAAACTGTTGACTGATACTGAGAACGCTTGCTGGTCTGGAAAAGAAAACATTGTATTGCCTTCCACCTCCTTTATAAATTGACAGATTTTATGCGAAGTCTAAGTGTGCTTAATTCACATTCACTATGGCTCTGTAAATGTATCTTTCTCTATGGCGCCCCCCCTTTGGGATAATCAATAGAGAGGTATCATCCTATTTTCTATGAAACAAGAAAATCTCCCGTCCCATATCAGTCAGGTTTTAAATCCATTGAATGAGGAAATTCGGTTAGATTTTGTTAGGGTTACGCATTCAAGAATCGTCTCCCCTTTTCTCTTATCTCTGGAATACTGAGAGGGAGAAATTATTTATGTTTCTACTTTGAAGCTATTCCAAACCTGAAGTTTCTCAGGACTGTGCAATACTGCTGTTTCTAAATAAAGTGTAGATTCCTGATTTGGGGCAAAGCTGAGATATATATACCAAGTACCAGCCACCAATATTCTGACTTAATGTACAGCAGTGTGGCAAGGAGGCTTTGAGAAAGTATGATTTATTACCTTTTGTGAATGTGCTGAAAGCCAGGTTTCATATAATCACCCCAGGGCTAGTGTCATATTTGAAGGGTATCGAAATCCAATATCCTCTAAAACTAAGTGTATCTAATTAATTGTCCTAATATTTTTAGATTAGTGTTTATGATGGAGAAACCTTATCCTCTTTGAAGTAAAATCCAGAAAAGGCCCAAGGCCTACTTGGGGAAAGGGGAGAACTAGGAATGACAGTTTGCAGACAGAAGTATTTCTCTGTTCAATAAGTGTCAAAGATTAATATTACAGAATCTCTGATTACATGGCCTAATCCATTTTGGTGAATAAATTTGTTCTTGATGTCTATTGCACCTACATTAACAGACCCTTCTCTGTTAGAGAGCCTGGGAGCCTTTGGGAGAGATTTCAGATATATTAAACCCCATTACAGAAAATGTAATTTCTGTCAATATAATCCCATGTATTCTTCAATTTAGTATTTTAGAGATAACAAGCTACTTACAATATATTTGCCTTTGGAGGATTAATTTACAAAGCGCACTATCTGCGAGACACAGACAGACTCACATGAGCGTTGCTTGTAAGGGTTATCAATTTCTATGACCTTACCGCAGCCTTGAGAGATCAATTTTTGCAGCCCTTTTAGTTAGTGGATAGGGAACCAACCAAAGGCTCACTATATCTGAATGAGTTACTAGGAGTTATGCCACTGCCGAGGGGTTTTGTTTGCACGTTTTCACTGGCCATTGTATCTTAATTTTTAAGGCTGATAACACTACATATTTAAAATTAGTCTTTCAAATGCTTCTGGATTATATTACAGGGGAGACTATCAATTTTGCATGCATATCTAAATTTATATATACATGTTTTTTTAAAACTGAAGTTGAGGCTGTTTTAATACGGTGGAGGGTATACAGATGTCACATGCACGTATCCCTGGAAAATGTTCCCATTTGAGGGCAAAGTAATAGAGGGTGAGCTCTGTAATGAAGGAATTATAAAACCCTGCCGTTCAGGTGACCTTGCATATAGCCGCCTCTCTTCCTTGAGGTTGCTAGCAAACTCCATGTATAAACATAGTTTCCAAAGAACAAACTCCAATACAAGTTGCTTTCTATGGGTTGACAGCCTTATGGGACGCTTCCTGTGACTGTGGGACAGGAAAGCATCCCGTGACTCCAGACAGTGTATACATACTGATTTCTCTAGATTCTGCGCACACCTCCGCTGGAGAGAAATAGCTCTTAATATTTGCATTCTTCAGTTTTGTCATTAGAAGGGAGAAAAGGGTGTTTTTAAAAGTTGTAACTAATACTATAAGATAATTTTTTAAGTATATGCAGAGTTTACCCTAAACGTCACACTATTCTTCAATCCTACATGGATATAGCTTAAAAATCACTTTTAGTTAATTAGTTGGGACATAAACACAATTCCATGTTGCCCGCTTTGTATAGTATATGGAGGTCAAAGCGGCTTTTCCTTACATCTCGGTGTTTTGCAATTTACAGTTGTTTCAACTCTAGACGTTGTTGTAGAAAACGTACCTCAAGTAACTGGAAGTTTAGGAGAAATTGTTGTTCTTCACTTCGATAATGGCATTCCCATGTTGATTTCAGTCTTTAATGGTTCACTAATTTTGATCCAAAGCTTCTCCTTTTAAGGAACTGATAATAGATTTGTTTTTCTTTAGGCTTTAAGTAGGAAATATGATGGAAAAATGGGAAACCCCTGATGACCCAGTTTTAAAACCAAACCTGTCAGAGAACCTTAACCCATGACATATTTGAAGACTAAAAAGCAGCATAATTAGGAATTGGTTTTCTTTTTATTTGGTTGTAATAAAAAAAATCAAATGAAGCTTTTTTTGAGAGCTTGTAAAAATTTTTCCTATACTACATGTCTTCCCAAGTTATTTCCTTCTAGAAATCATAATTTTTTTTTTTTTTTTTTTTTTGCAGTTTTTGGTTGGGCTGGGTTTGAATCCGCCACTTCGGGCATATGGGGCTGGCGCTCTACTCCTTTGAGCCACTAAAATATCATTAATATTTTTGAATTTTCCTTCACATCTTTACCTACAACGTTTAAACGTTTGTGTCTTCCTTCCTGGATTTCTTAAAACTTGTTAACACACATGTACATTTTTGTATGAACTGTGAGTCACTGCTGAAGAGATTTAATAAAACGCTAAAGGGAAGGTTGGGTGTAGATCAGTCATAATTATTGGCAGTAACATAATGTATAGAAATATATAATATGAAAGTAAAAACTATAAACGCTTGTCTAGTTGTTAGCTTGTCACAGAAACTTGGCTGATGCAGTTTTAAGTTATGCCGTGATTGAAAAATGAGACAGTTCCGTACATGGTAGAGGTTTCTTTTACTTCACCGCTAAACTAAACATCCATGTCTCCAATTGACATAGGTGATGTATGCTACCTGCCTTGGCTAACTAACACTAAAGCAGGGATTCAAGGGGTGGGGGGAAAGAAGAGAATTTAAATGGAAAACAACAAAACAGAGTGACCTGATGAAGAGAAAAATTAGAGTAAAAGAAACAATTGTAATAATTCTTTTATTTATTCTACTCATCAGAATAAAAACAGGGAAGGAATCTTAAAATAGTTGATATTAGTACTTACAGCGTTTGGGTTCTGGGGTGGAATGTGAAATTTATTAGATGTGACACTGCAGGCCAAGTCCATGCCAATAAATTTTTTGAGAATTGAGGCAATTATGCAAATAATTTGGTTAAAAATATTTCTCCATGAATTATATAAGTATTTGAAATAACTGCATGTTTCTAAAAGATCAACTTCTGTAAGTAGTTGCCTGAGTATTTCAGTCTTGTGTGTTGCGGTAGATTTAGATTGAAAGCATAATCAGTTTGGAATAGAATATGCAGCATACATTTATATATTCTTCTTCCTTTGCTCCCTCACCCCCAATTATATATAATTTTATCCCAGAATGATAAGTAATAGTATAGGGGCTTTATGTCTTTCTGCTTTCCTAATTGTTGTGGTTGTAAGAAATACATCAGCTATTATCAGCAGTTCACACTTTTTTTTAATATGCTGGATATTTTAGTCATTTAAGTAGCAATGTCTTAAATTTTTGGATTAGATGATTATTTAGGTCTTCAAATATTTAGGTAGAATTTTGAAACGCACACATATATGCCCACAGAGTCAACACCTGGGTTTGTTTCTTCTCAAATAGACCAACTTTATTTTTTCATGCGGAAAATGTGAGGTAGAATGGTCAAATAAAAATCCCCTGTTATATTTTCACACCAGTGTTGCAGATCTGGGAATTCCCTGTGATGAAAACTTATGCCTTCTGATTTTATCCTACTTATTGGATGCCTCAGATATCTCCTGCCTCAGCAGAGTCTAGCCTACGGTGTATTGAATACATTTTACAGTTTCTTTGTTTACTACTCCTCATCCAAACACCTCCTATCAAGGCCTGACGTTAAATGACTATCCTTTTGTGCTCTGAGAGGGCAATGTGGGTTTTAAGCACTAAATATATAGTATATGTGAAATACAGTATGTGTGTAGAGAGACAAATCACTCTCCACACTTCACACAGGGTGTGTGAACTTCCAGGCCGCATCCCACATCTGAGGTGACGCAGGGCAGGACTATTGCACTCCTGGTTCTCAGATTTAGTGCACATAGCAGATTTTCCCAGTTACTTCATTTATTGCCTTTGAAACTGCAAAAGCGTTCAGGCATCACTTCCCATTTATTACTAGTGGGGAAAACAGTATGTTATCCTTCGAGATTTACGCCACTGGCAGGTAAAAATGTAAAGTTATTTTTTGAATATAGGATCTTTTTTATTATAATAAACAGATTCAGTGTTAAAGGTCAACTTTCTTTCTGAGTTATGGTAATAAGGCAGCAAACACTTTTATAAATAATCAGAGATTCTATAAATATAAGTACCTGTTTAGATGTAAATGTTAAAACATTCACAAATTATCCTTTCAACTTCTGCGATCTAAAAATCAATAGAGGTCAGGGTTTCGAAGGATTGTTCTGCTTTTTCTTCCAACATAATTTAGTAATACATTTTTACAGATGTTGTTTAAATATTAGACACAGATTGTTTTGTCAATAAAGCTAAACAGAGGCATGACACAAAAGCAAGGAAAACATATGTGAAGGGGGAAAAAAAAGCAGCTCACAGTGTAAGAAGCACTGGGGCACTTGTTTGCTGTTCACCTACAAAATAGAAGTGCAGCTGTATAGTGCTTCTCCTTGCCTGGAAATCACCTAGGGATGAATCGACTTCATACACAACAAAAGTAATTTTATTAAGCAGGTGGTTTAACTTTTTCCCTTGAGAATTTAAGTGTAACCTACATTTAAAGTAGACTTCCTAATTGATCAATGGAGTAACAGGTGCGGCGTTTTATAAAGAAGAAGGAGAAATATAAATAGAATAACTCCCCAGAACATTGCAGAATGGGTTGTTGTTCTTCGAGACTCAGTTAATTGCTATGCTTTTCACCTTGAGTGTCAATTCTAATAATATTACCTTTCCAGGCGCTTACTCTGGGCTTAGATTATAGCAATCAGTAATACTCACTAGATAAAATACTGTCTAGTTGCTCATAAGAAAATATTGAAATCAGTCAAAAAATGTTTAGCTTGCATATTGCCTGAGACAGTGCTGGCACAGTGCCAGACAGGCAGGGTATTATCGGGAAAGCTGAGCAAATAGCTTGCAGGGAAAAGAGCTGTGAATGTAGAAACCTTCAGGTACCGTCATGTCAAGAAGTCTTAGGAGTTCAACCCAGACACTGCTTTTTTCTGCAGATTTAAAAAAATTCCCCACCAACAATCCTCTTTGAAAATGACTCCGCAGTTTGTTAAATATACTTTGTTGTAAGCTTTACACCATCAGTTTACACAGAGCTTTTCCCCTCTGTGTGAAATCACATCCTTAATGCAGTTAAAGATGGAAACCCCTTGTAGGAGTAGATGTTAGCCCGCTGCGCTGGATAGAAACCCTACCCCCTCTGCCAGAGTGCCTTGATTCTAGGTGAGACGAGAAACAGGACGGTCTGGGATATAGGAAGGTGGAATTACAAGTCCAAATATTTGTTTGTGCAACTGCTATTTCTCCTCTGGTCAGTATTTAAAAGGCAGAGAAGACACTGGTATGATGCCTGAAGCCGAGAGCCAGTGCAACTTCAGTACCACTTGGGGCTGGGGTTCAGATGAGGCTCAGAGCTGAGTGAGTTGGGAGACCAATTTATCCGGCCTGGATTCAGTGTTTCTGAATATCTGCGATTCCTTTCAAGGCAGTTAAACCAGCGACTTGGTGGTTGACTTTGAACATGGGGTGTAGGTCAGCACGCTTCGTTGAAAGTCCTAATTAAGCCAGACTTGTTGTTTTCAGGGTCCCAGCACAAGTATTAGGTCAGAGAACTGTAAAGAACACCCTATGTGTCATGAAACCTGATGGAGCAGGACTTGACTGCTGTTTCCTTAGGGAAAGGATGGGACTTGAGGGGCCAAGAGGCATTACAGTCAAAGGGGAAGATCTTGGCTATATCACAGGTTGCTGAGGAACCAATTCTCCTGTATAAACCTCCTGACAACATAAAATTTACACAGGCGAGTAAGGGAGGGAATATCCAGGGAAGGGACCCTGGAATCAGGACACTTCACCTCTGCCCCTGGAATCAGGGGCACTTCCCAGTTAGATGTGGGTCCTTGCCCAAGTCACCTTCTCTCCAGGGGCAACAGTTTTCTCTGGTTTAAAATGGACAGGTAGGACTAGTGAATCAAGACTCTAAGGGCTGTGCCAGCTCTAATATTCCCGACTATACAATAATGTGAATCAAGGAGGAGCAAGGTCAATGTTCTGAAACTGACTCACATCCCAGCTCTACTCTACAAGTGGGGAAAAAAAGCTTTGATAAAGAGACAAACAGGAAAATTAATTAAAAAGTTGTTACTTTCCCTCATCTCAAATAAGCATATCAAACACTGTAAAATAAAAACTAGATGAAATTTAACATTATTGCAAGACATGAAAAAGATGTGTGCTGTCATTTTAGAATTCATAATAAAGATAAATCAGTTGTTTTTAGCCGTGTGCTATGAGTCTATGAAGGGCATGACAGATAATAGGCTTGAAATTTCTGAAGTTATTGTACAGCAAAATTTGTTTTTTCCTCAGGCATTCAATCTTTTTCTCTAGTAATTTTGTACATGACAAACTTTTTAGTGGGTGCATTAATAATCTATAAGTAATGGCTTGTCAGGTGTCAGTTAGATAAGATTAAAAGACTGTTTAGGCATTATCCATTTGCTTCTTTGCATGAGTTTTATAGGTCAGGAGAAATAACTTTTTGAGTTGTGGTTGTGTAGACGTGGGTTTTTTCCCCTCCTTCCTTTCGCTCTCTTTCATTTGGCTCCACTCCAGGTGTGCATGGGAGAACTGTATCACCTGGCATAAATCCTGCCTGTAGGAACAGATGTGAAACTCACACTCTGTGAATCAAGGGGACAAATGTCTCAGCTGTCTTCTGTAAATGTATTTGAGCTTTTAAAATGTTACTCTTTGTCTCCTCAAAGGAAACTTTGTAAAGAGAAACAGACTCAGCTAAGAGGGGCACTGAAGCTTTAGACATTAGTACTTTCCTAGCAAGTCAGGCTTAGGTCTATTCTTGTCAAATCTGTCTTAAGTGTGTTTACATATAGTTTGCCTTTCTGGTATTTTCTGCTTGCACAGACCTGATCTCCACCTATTTTGTGTCAACAGTTGCTGAGGCTGGTGTTGGGTGATTAACCATTAAGCACTGAAGCCCTGAGCGGTGCCCAGAGAGACCCTCTCTCTCTCCACGCACTTACATCATCATCTTGCTTCAGGCTGCGCCTACAGGAAACAAATAGCACTTTTGAGTGGCTAAAAAGTCAACCTGAAATATTAAAAAATGGGGGCAAATGTTGCCTCCTTGCTGAATAAAATAGTTTTTTAAAAATGGAGTACAGCCAGGGGCTCCGGGGAAGGAAGTGTTTCTGAGGGCAAATGTTGCCACAGATTCAGCCTGGATTACTGCAGTGTACAAGTGCCATGGAGCTTTGTGTGGACTTCATTTTCAATTTTTAAGGGGAAAGAAGATGTTAAAAATAAAAAATATCTCAACAGTATGGATGCTTATAAACTTAGGGCTCTACCATTCGTGCCCTCATAATCATTGATATCTTCCTGTCTATTTTATTTCTTTTCTTACAAACCCTTTAGCCTGATCCATTAATATGAAAAATAATTAACTCTATCATACTCTTGACACCTGAACAATAACAAGTAAACAAAAAACCATAATCTGTTCCAACATCCTGGAGGGTTCGTTTTCCTTTCAACGCTTGCTCTTGAATACCCAGTGCCTCCCAAGATTAGATCCTATCACTGAAGAAGGGAAAAAATATTGCTTTTCTCAAATATGTTAACTCTTTCAGGCTGATGGGGGGAGGTGTCTGTTGGTCTTGGGTTCTAAATGTCATTTAGTTCCACAATAAATTTCTTCTCATTGGTGAGACCTGGATTAATATCAATAAAGGTTCTTTTTTCCAAAAACTTTATATTCACTAGGGATGGAAGTTAATTCACCATCTGATTTTGTATACTATATATACTATTTACTACATAGTGTATATATAGTATACAAAATCAGATGGTGACACACACACACACACACACATATATATATATATTTTTTTTTTTTTGAGGCAGAACCTCACTATGTTGCCCTCAGTTGAGTGCCGTGGCATCACAGCTCACAGCAGTCTCAAGCTCTTGGACTTAAGCAATTCTCTTGCTTCAGCTTCCCAAGTATGGACACACTGTATGTAGTATATAAAATTTATATACTATATATACTATTTACTACATAGTGTATATATAGTATATAAAATCAGATGGTGACACAAACACACACATATATATATATATATATATTTTTTTTTTCCTGAGGCAGAGTCTCACTGTGTTGCCCTCAGTAGAGCGCTGTGATGTCACAGCTCACAGCAATCTCAAGCTCTTAGACTTAAGCTATTCTCTTGCTTCAACCTCCCAAGTAGCTGGTACTACAGGTGCCTGTCACAATGCCCAGCTATTTTTTTGTTGAAGTTGTCATTGTTGTTTAGCAGGCCCACTAGTGGTTTGAATCTGCCAGCCCCGGTGTAGGTGTATGTGGCTGGCATCACTGAGCTATGGGCACCAAGCCAGTGACTTGTACATATAAATTGAAATACTCAAGTCGTGTTTGACTTCTGCTATTACAAGAGATAGAAGATACAATATACAAGATGACAAACCTTATCAGTATATATTATTACAATTTTAAGATAGCATACATATATATGTATCTATATTTTTCAAATTTTCATTATTTCACTGTAGGATACAGCCTTGAGCACAAACCAGTAGTTTTGAGGATTGTTGTCTGGTTGAGGGGCTTTGCTACCTATACCACTAAAACATCTGCTGTAGTAGACTTCATTCGATCCCTGGCTTGGATCAGAGTTCATATGTACTTAGAAAGGGGAAGGAGTAGAGGGTGTTGGAAAAACTAATGGAAAGAACCACTCATGTCCAAAAGATGTAAGAGCACAGCCCCCCGGCTGGTCACCTGGCAGCACTGCTTCCAGCAAGTTAGGAGACACAGATTATGGCAAGAAGTCGCATCCTCAAGGCCAAGTGGGGGCTGAAGGGAGCAGGGGGCCGGAAGAGGCCTATCAGACTCAGGCTGAGTGAGCAGAGTATAAAAAAGGAGATTGAGGAGGATGAAATTTTGTTTTTAGTCATGGTATTTCTTTTGAAATTTCAGATAACAAAAGAATTTGAGATTTTTGAAGTATATCAAAAGAGAGCATGGATTAAAATCTTAGAAGCTCTGTGCTACAGAACCATAGAAAAGAAATCCTGGGTGGGAATGTCTGCATCATATGACAGATGAGGCCCAGGGTCCTCCAGTGTCATTCTGCTAATTAGAGGCAGGGATAGGACCGAGTTCTAGTCCACTGCCTCTTCCAGTCCACCAGTACATATTATTTGTAACAGATTTATTGAGATATAATTCACAGTTCAGTTTGTCCATTTAAAGTGCACAGTTTAATGTTTTTAGTGTGTTCACAGAGCTGTGCAACCATCTCCATGGTATTTATAGTATTTTATATTTAAAAATATTTTCACCGCCTCAAAAAGAAATAGCTCTTAACCCTCCGTATTTCCAGCTCTCTCCTCCAGCTCCTGGCGACACTAAACTCCCTTATGTCTCTCCATTCGTCTGTTCTAGGCATTTCCCAAATGTGATGATGTAACACGTGGTCCTTGGTGACTGGCTTCTTTCACTTAGCAGAGTGTTTCGGAGGTTTCTCCACATTGTAGTACGTGTCATCAGCACTGCATTCCCTTTATGGCTGAGCGATGTTCCGTTGTATGAATATGAAAGAGATCTTGCTGGTACCAGCTGATGGGTGTTTGTGTCCCATTCCCCTTTTGCTGCCATAAACATTTGTGGACAGATTTTTGTACCGTTATTTATTTCTGAGAATCATAATGACAGTGTGGCAAAAAACTGGTGTCTTAGGTTTTATAATTTGTGTAACACTTTTTATAAATAGTCATTCATTGTATCATCCCAGTTTCATCACCTGAACGCTGCTATGATGTCAAAGCTCACAAGTGGCATTTTTCCTGCTCAGTTCTCAGGTTCTTCTCGCTGGGCACTGCTCTAACTCTCCCTGCCACTGTTCATATTTTGACCGTTGTGATTATGAGTAATGCTGTTCAGAGAAGAGAAAGGTTAGTCACACTGAAAATCAGCAACTCGGCAGGGAAATGCCTGTTCTTTCCCCAGTGTGACTTAGGCAGCCATCGGCATTTTTTCAAAGGTCATTTTGTTAGTATGATTGTCTTCATTTGAGATGTTTTGTCACATACCTCAATTGAGAAGCGTTTGCTTTTTAGTGGAAATGATCTGGTTTGTATGTTAAGGGCCTACAGGTTGCATATTGACATGTATTACATAGAACTTAGGTCTCAAGCTTTACTAATTGAAACAGAAGTTGCAGCGAATATGACAATGAATTCAAGTCAACTCGTATCCATTTTGCCATTCAATAGCCTAAATTTATAACCTGACAAAACTAGCAATCAAGCTAAATTTTGAGATAGCCTCCTTTGGCATGAATGAAGAACACAGACCTGGGAGGTTTATGGTTGGGGAAATCTTAGGGAACTAAGGGAACTAAAAGAAAGATCTTAGAGAAGTGAAAGTGCTTACAGGTACCCCAAGATGGGGCTAGGATTCTACAGGATCATCTTACATATATGGGGCTAATCTCCATTCTAACAGAATAGGTTTTTCATTCCAATTATTTAAGGGATATTTTCTTTGGAAAATAGTGTTTAATGGATCATTTGGGTGATCACACATTCCAATTGCCTGTGACATTCATGGTGTGTATCTGTTGCCCAGCAGAATTATTAGGAATGTCTCTTCACTGTCAGAAGTGTCCCAGTGTCCTTATCCTACTTGTAATGGAGATTGGTGGAAAACTAGAATTTGCTTTAAATAAATATATTTATTTAGTAGTATGTAAGGGATGTTCAGTTAGATTCAATGTTACTGATGTTTTGTGAATATGGGCAAATTGGAAATTAAATGGAAAATGATTAAGCTATGAAAATAAAGAGATGCTCCTATTATTTGAAGATATTATTTTAGCTTTCCCATTATTAGAATTTGTGCCATATAATCCTGTATTATCCTATTGCTTATAATTGTGCTAATAATCATTTTAAACTCATATACTTTAAGCAAACCATGAATTTTTTAGATTTGTAAGATTATACAAATTCAAATTTGGAAAATTGTCATATTTATGTGAACAGTTTATAAATGCTTTTTTGATGACTATGTCTAATATCAGTGGGTAACTTTTTTTTTTTTTTTTTACTTTTTAACTGGAGATGGGATCTCATTCTTGCTTGGACTGGTCTTGAACTTCTGACCTCAACTGATCCTTCCACCTCAGCCTCCCAGGGTGCTAGGATTACAGGCATGAGCCATCATGCCCAGCCTGCTGGGTATTTCTTATGCCACATTTACCAAGCTATCCCCAGCATTCATTCCGATTTGAAACCTAGGGCAGCAAGAAGCAGCAAAGGCATTAGAGACTGTACTAAGTAAGCCACCTTTGCTTTGAATTCAGGTCAGATTACAAGTGTTAGCAACCCCCAAGTTTTTTCAAGATAAGTTTAGAGTTAAAAACATCATTTCAAAATTCACTTTCCAGGGAAATTTTCCGTAATGTATACCAAGCGATGAACTATTTGAATGTTATTTTCTTACTTGCTGTCCAAAATAATACATGGGTTTTGTTATTACTTTGCATCATCATTGTCAACTAATGATTACTTCTCATTAGCTGCTTTAAAGAAAATTTTATATGTAATTAACTTCCTCAACTCTGTTAGACAACTTCAGTCCTTTCTAGAGTAATTTGGCAAATACCCCCATCTACTGCTACAGAAGGGAAGTCATACTGCTGATTGATGGGCTTCCTGTGATTTTGAGCAAATTCCAATATTTTGTTTCTTGAGTGGGTGGGGAGGGGACCATGTGGTCCTTTTCCCCTCCTGTCCGCTCACCTCCCACCGCTGTTCTCCACTTCCCCCACTCCTAGACACATGGATGATGTATTGCAGTCCTGGAACTGTTGGATCCTGGAGGAGGTTAAGAAACTAGAAAAAGGTGCCAGAAACATGATTTCATAAGGTTTGACTGGAGATTGAGTCAACTTTCTTGAGCGTCTTAAAATCATGTTTTATGAAATTTTATTTCACAAAGAAAGGAAGTGTAGAAGGCTTGGATCCTGAAGACTGCCAGTTGTGGGTCATTAAATCCAATAAGTAAATGTACATCTAAAATAAAAAATTCCAACAAAAGATTTTGAAAGTGATTTTGTTGTTGTTGTTGTTCAGAAGAACAGAGGGTTATTTGGGAGACAGCTAGAACTCTTTCCTGAGGAGTTGTTTGTGAAACATAAATGCTGACTTTAAAAAAAAGTAATAAATATAGTTTTATTTGAGTGACTATGATAAGTTAAAAGAAATGTTACCTTGAGGAAATTCATAGAATAGAAAAAGAAGAAAATTCTATAAGTATAATTCTATAAATTTATATAATCTTTTTATTTTCTATAATTCCCATGTTAAATTTCATATTTGAAGGTTTTTCATAATGCTTAATTCTAAGATTTAAAATATTTATAGAAGTTACCTAAAATCAATTATATAATAAATTATTGTATGTGCATGTTTATTTTTAATTGAAAGATAGTAAATGCCAAAATCACCACTACTTACATTTAAAACGCCTGGTGGTATTATTATTATTTGAGTAGGTATATAGGTATTCCTAACCATACCTAAATATTAATGAAAGATGACTAAAATTAGAACTAAACTATCTTTAATGGACAGTACAGGTTTAGAAGGCTTTTCCACTCACAAATCTCGCTAGTTAATGAAATCTCTTCTAAAAAGTTGGTAATTTTAGCTTCTTAGGCATCCAAGGGTGTTGCATATACCATGATAGTTCTCCATACTTAGAGGGGAACCTTCTGAAGGACGTCAAACCCCGTCCTGCTAACTCTTCATTTATGCCTACTTGGCAAGAAGCAGTGTGGAGGTAACGGAGTCATGTCATTGTTTGGAAACAGCACTATTGTGATTTTACATGGGCTTTCTAGAGTCCGCTGTGGCATCCCAACGTAACGTAACCAAGACGGGCTCCCTTTAACCATTCAGGGAAGAAGTAGGATGCTAAACACTGAGCAGTAGAATTAATTGAGTTAGGGGAAAATGGCAGTTTTGAAAGTAAGCAAGATATATATATATTTTTTTTCATTTTTATCAGTATTACAGAGACCCACACAAGGGAGGAGAAGGGCCAAGGTATGTGGAAAATGTTGCCTGTGGAACTGGGAAACTACCTTGTGCTTTGGCTCCTAACAGATGCCCACTATGATTTCCACAGCCCTGGCGGTTCCCACAGAGGGAAAACTAAACTTAGCAATTCAGTCTTCAGGGGAGGAGCCAGGGCAAGGATAAACTGAAGGACAAAGGTCAGTTTCAGAAAGCTGTTCTACCAGATCTTGCTCACAGAACCACTGAATAGCAGACTGAAAATGACCAAGACAAAGAATGAAAGCAGATAGAATTAACAGTATACAAAAAAGTCTAATGATTAAAAAAAAAAATCTGGGGTCAAAGAAAAGAAAAACCACAACAGAAATTCCCACGTTTCTTTCATTGACATCACTCATAGTAACTTCCCATTCTTGTCAGATGCCTATAACGTTTCCAGAATAAAATTCAATGATCCGGGTCTCAGAATTCTAAGATTTTGTTCCTCTTCCAGTCTTCCTTTCCCCGTAATTAGGATTGAGCCCTAAAAGAACAACTAGATAAAAAGGAAATAGATTTCTGTTTATTTGGACATGGGATAAAGCTATAAAGAGGAATGATTGCTCTTTCCTTTGTAAAGCTTCTTGTTTTGAGACTGGAGGTAGTTTGGTTACAAAAAGAAAGTCTAACTCATGATTCTATGAAAAAAAGGAAATACAAAAATTATTTTCCTAATTCAGTCTTCTATCACTTATAAGGATTCCAGTTCTTAAAAAATACCTCACAAGATGGTTTTCAAAGCAAAATAAGATTTAAAAAAAAACACACAACTTCTTGATATTTAGAATGTAATATGAAAAGGCAAATAGTGCATTTCCTAACATTAAAGCATACTTAAGGGATTACTTTTTTAAAATCCCAATTTACAGTAAAATTTAAATTATATCCTATTAAACCAAGGTGTGTGGCCATTTATTTTAATAAGTAAGCAAAACTGTCACTTTGTCATATATTCCTAGCACTCCATGTCCCAGTTTTAAGGGCCATATTTGGATATTAATTGTAAAATTGCAAGTTTTTGCTTACATCTTTAAGCTAACAAACTTTATAAAGTGACCTTGTCAATATGGGAGAATTCTAAAGTTGTGTCTATTTCATGGATATATTTTATCTCAAACTATTTTGTGGCTGTTGGAGAATGTAATCTTTTATTTTACATTCAAATCAGATTTTTGTCATTTTCTTTTTTATTTCTTTTCAAAACCCCTATTTTTCCCCCTATGTTAAAGCTCTAATGTGTTTATATGTAAGTACAAATATATATTTGAACACACACACACAGATTTATATTGAAGCTTTAGATAACTATTTTACTAATGCCTCCTGAAATGACAGTGTTTTAAGAAGGGAATATGTTCATTTAAGTTCACATCAAATCTAAAGGTCTTTTTTTGGTTTGGTGTTTAGAGAATTCTTGATAATTTAGACTCTTCCACAATGAAAAGTAAAGCATTCTGTCACAAAAGCAGGGAGGATGAGACACAAGGTCAAAGGGCATTTTAGAAACAAACAGCTGGACCAGTTTATTTAAACAGATAGAGGGATGGGGGAGCTGACCTCAGTTTGACTTATAGTGGGAGGAGCAAGAATGTCATTTTATTACTTTACCCAGAAGGAAAATGTTTTTGTATCTGAAGTCACCCCAAAGCCATCTAAACACATGGCTTGGCTGTATGTAGCATAAATCCAAAAAGAGAGGACGTGTAAGATAGTCCGGGATGATAACAAAATACACTCAAGAGAATCAAATGTTGAGATGATTTTAAGATCGAAAAAGTGGTTTGTTTTTAAAAAACAAAATATTTTGCTATGTATTTAGTTATTTTCAGACACAGATGTCCACCATGACCCCAGGGAATAATTTAGATACTTCATATAACTTGTATTGTTTAATTCAGTAACATACTGAGAGATTGCAGTGTCCTATATATATTAATATTTCATGACATTCAAATTTTTTAAATTAAATTTATTAAAAGTAAGAAGTTCCTACTAATGTGGTCAGACAGTTCATAAAAAGTGATTAGGTTTTCCATGTTTTTGTTTTTGTTTTTACTTTCTAGTGAGAGGTTTCCCACCTTGATATCCTATGTGTAGCTTATATCTGTGTTATCAATAGTAACAAATAGTTCTTGCCACCAAAAGAGAACAGAATAGCACCTAGTGCCTGTGGGCTAAGCTAAAAAGGCGTGGGGGTAAGCAGCCCTGGTGTTCTCTGTGTGTTTGCTTTTTACAAGAGGCCTAGAGCAGGCCTGGAATGAATGTAGTTAGTGTCATCTGCCACAGACCTTCAGAGGCATAGTGGCAAGGTTAGCATTCTAACCAGAGAGCAGCCCAGTGGGGAGAGCACTCAGAATCCTAGGAGGACTCGTATTCTAGAAAGAATGTTATAAGAACAAGGGATGTATAGCCCAGGAAGAAGAGGGGAAAAGCCCACAGGGCATAATGGCTGTGTTTAATTATTTGAAAGGCTATCCTGAGGAAGATTAGAATTGTTTAAATACCCCAAAGATTTGCACTGGTGGAAGGCTTGTAGATCAAGTTAAGGCAGAACCTTAGTACAGTTGGCCTAGTTTAAGGTGGTGAGTACTGCATTAGAACAGTCCAGCAAAGGCTCCCTATCTCCTGGGTGAGGTCATCGTACAGGCAATTCAAGTCAGTGACCAATCTAGGTGACTGTTACAGCCCTTTCCAAACCTGCAGTGTAATTTTTTTTTTAATTGAATCTATGGGTTTAGTGGTCATGGACTTGAACCCCAGTTGTTTATTGTGAGTTGGTCTATAGCAGCAGTTCTCATCCTGTGGGTTGCGACCCCTTTGTAAGAAGGAAAATACATCCTGCATATCAGATATTTACATTATGTTTCATAACAGTAGCAAAATTACAGTTATGAAGTAGCAACAAAAATAATTTTATGGTTGGGAGTCACCACAACATGAAGAACTATATTAATGGGTTGTGGTTTAGGAGGCATTAGGAAGGTTGAGAACTGCTGGTCTATAGGAATCTGAATATAGGAGATGCCGGAGGTAAGCTTTGGAATATACATAAGTATGCTTATTCCTTGACTAAATAGAAGTGTTGCTGCCAGTGGTAATTGGCTCAAAGCCAGCTAAGTTTTAGATATGTATTTAGTCCAGAGTATTCTAGATGGGTGACACAGCAGTGGCCCTGCTCTGGACACTGCATTAGAGAGAAGGCTGTTGCTACCATTCACCAGCTGTGTGTCATTCAACAAATTAACATCTATCTCTTTGGTAACATGTGACCCCAAAGAAATCATTTAATTTCTCTGAGCCTCGGTTAATCATCTGTTAAAAAAGGAAGGCTCTTCTTATTTTTAGGTAATATAAATCATATCCATAAAATATTATGTTTTAAAAAGGGTTTAAAAAGAAAGTTAATAGAAATAGTTCCTGTCCTCTACGAGTCTACAGATTATGAACAGTACCATAGATAAAGAGATGTTTTTTGCTCTCTTACCTATATTAGTTACTATGAAAATTACTTTTGGTATATGCAGACTATTAATATTAAATAATTTTCTAATTGGTCATGCAGTGAAGGCAGCTAATGAAAAGGCAGATTTTTTTTTCATTTTAATTGGTTATTTCACATGGTGTTTGTGCTACACCTGTGCTTATAATGAGAATGGAGAATTAATCTAACCTTCTGCTCACATGATTCCAATTTTCATGGTTTATACAAGATAATGATAACCTGATTTGCAACACAATTTGTTGTAGGTCTGTGTTTTAAACATTTTTATTAGCAGTTCAGGAACTTCATCTACAAAAACTGATATGTAATACATATTGTCAGCAAGAGTTAGCACCAATGGTGTACCTTTTAGTTAGAGTCCAGTTTCATTATTTATTTTACTTACTTTTCAGATAATGAAAGAACAGGATATTGAGAATCTTAAATTGTTATGAAGTATGCATTTTTATTTTGAAAATCTATTCCTTTCTGTTGGCTTAATGATTTGGCTTTTAGGAACTATTTTCCTTCCTGAAGTGGGCAGACTTACAAAGTAGAATTCATACTGGACTGTACATTATTAATTATGAATAGTGCATTATTAAACTTTTCATTGTATTTTTTTATGTTCTGCTTCAAATTTGATATAGTCAAATCTGAGTTGGGAACTAAAAGCAATTTACTAGTTCAGAATCTAATATGTCCTCTTCATTTTCTGTATTTGATATGTAATTGTTAATATTATATGCAGTACGAATGGATCTTAAGAGTTAGAATCTCATGAGTATGATTTTGGAGAGCTAATATTAACCACTTTTCTATATTTCAGTGACCAGTCATCTTTGGAGGGGCCACAAAAAATCTTATTAAGCCACTTGAAGTAACTTTAATGTCTTAATGTTTATCAGTTTTCAGTGCTAGTTGGAGTAAGCAAGATTATAAGTTTAATTACTGTATAGATGTGACCTTGCCTTGACCTCAGACTCTGCATAAAGAGCCAAAAAAAAAAAAGCCACCCCAAGAAATCTCTACAAGGAATGCATTTCTCTGAAGTCCCAAACAGTGTGAGTTAGTGGTGATAAACTCCAGACATTCTCTCATTTGATGGTGTGCTGCCATCCCAGTTCATTATCTTAATAGTGGGCATTAAAATAGAATTAGGTTTGCAAGAGGTAGGGGAGGTTTTGATAAAAATTGTAAAAAAGAAGTCACAGAACATAAGATTGAAACGTCACTAATTAGGAGAGGTAACAGATGCCCTTGCAAGCATCTCCCTCTCTACACCAGTTTTCTCCCCTTGCAGTTGAAAAGCGTGGTGGCTAGCTAGTATTGTTTCCTGAAAACTCCCCTGATTCCCCCATGAAAAGATGAAATGGAAGTGTCCAACTGTGGTAAAACAGGCAAACATAAATCAGCTCTGAAACCCCAAGCCTGTGTACTCAAAGGTCACTGGGGGTTATAGGTTTTGCTGCATGTGAAGCCGCGCAGAGAGCGGTGGAGAGAACTGAAGCTGTCCCATTTTGCCAAGATCTAGCTGCACTGAACTGCCATTCATCTTCTCCTCTTCCTCCTCATTTTTTTCTTTTTTTTTTTTTCTAAAGGAATAATGATTTGTTCTACCTTCTTGGTTACAGGTTTATTAATGCCCGGAGAAGAATAGTACAGCCCATGATAGACCAGTCCAACCGAGCAGGCAAGTCCCCCATAGTGACTGTATTCAAGTCACGCAAGCGAAAGCCATCCTCAAGCCATTCACCGGGAGGTCCGCTACCTGGTAAATAAGCTGGGAGTGAGTACTAGGAGCACCTGGCAATTAAAATTAAACCAGTTTTGTTTTATAACAACACTAATCAATTTAACATCATTATAAAATGTTTGGCGAAGATGGAGTAAAAAAAAGCCAACAGAGAAAAGTAGCTCTTAAATGTGTATGCTCAGTTACAATATTCTTTGTACACATTCAATATATTAATGTTATTTTTTTTCTGAGTTTGCCTTCCCAGTTCTTTCTGCTACTATGACCACTCCCTGGTGCATGGCTTGGTGTGGAATTGCTGTAAACTTTATTACCTGTCAAAAGGGCAAAGAGGTCAGGATCGCTTGTGGGACTCAGTAAAGTTCAAAGACATTCAATGAGGTAGAGCTTTTGTGTGCTTTAATAACCCAAGGCAGCTTACTTCTGAAGCAGCTTTTCATGTACAGTTAAAACATGGAATTCAGGTAGTAGTATAAATACGTGGTTCTTATTTCTCAGGCCTTCTCTTGTTCATATCCATCTTCTGGTGTTCAATTTTTTTTTTTTTAATATCAGCCTTTTCGTTTTGTTTTTTTAATCATGAGTTTGAAATGGCAGCACTTCTTTGGCATCCTGGCTTGCAGAGCTGAACATCTAAGAAACCTCTTTCTAGGATTTGTTTTTGTATTATAATATGTCAGTAAGATCAGCAAGAGTTATCTACTAGAGGTGATGTGGGTCTGTACTTTTTTTATGAAATACTCTCTCACCTCTTAGTTGAAAACTATGTTAGCATCACTCTGAGACAGTACACATTTTGTCATCCTGTAACTTTTTTTCTTACAACACCCACTATGTAGTCATCAGACAAAACCCAAGCGGAATGTTTCTCAAGATACCCTAGCTATTCTTTGGACATAGTGTTTTAAAACTCAGTTTAGTCTCAGAGGTGTATAAAGCTGATCCGGACATAAATTTAAATGTTATAAAAAATTATACCTGTCTGCAATGATCTTTCTGTCTTTTTTTCTGGTATGTTCTCCTTCTTTGTTTCTCTCTGGTTTTTTCTTTATCTCTTGAAGACTGTTACTAAAAAATTGTGTTCTGCACTTTTGTAGTAAGTCAAGGAACACCTTATAACCCTGATGGACAGCCAATGGGTGGTTTCGTAATGGATGGTCAGCAACACATGGGAATCAGAGCACCAGGTAAGAATTTGTTTTTGTGGTGGTTTCTCACGTTTGACTCCAAGAGTGTCACCCCACTCATCAGCACAGGTAAATCCACATCATCCTTTGCTGTTATCTCAAGCTGCTTGCCTTGCCTGCCATCTGTGCATCTAAGATTCTGCAGAGGGGAAGCCAGGATCTTTATGCACTGAAGATCTCACTGTTTCTCAACCCTCTAGAACCTGTTGTTTTTTTTTTTGTTTGTTTTTTTAAGGGTCTTTTGGCACTATCTGTTGACTTTGCTCATTTTCTGGCCTCTTCTTGGATTTTTATCTCCCTTCTAGGACCTATGAGTGGAATGGGCATGAATATGGGCATGGAGGGGCAGTGGCACTACATGTAACCTTCATCTAGTTAACCAATCGCAAAGCAAGGGGGAAGTAAGTACAAATGGGGGTCTTTGTTTTCACTTTGTCCTAGGAATATTTTTCCTCTTGCATTTTCTTATGTTCTCCTTGCCCATAGCTTCATGCTTGTTCATTCCTTTCCATTAAACTCCTGGTTTCTTGCTTCCTTCATTTTCTCCTTGGTTGCAATCAAGCTTTTAAGCTTCTAAATACTGTGTATGATGTACATTTATCCTGTGTGTTGCTATTGTACAGTACTGACCACATGACAAAACAAGAAACAGTCAGGAGGTGGGGGAGTGGGTTGTCATAGCAACAGACTGATTTGCAAAATGTAAGCAGTCTGCAGCAGTGCAAGGAGAGGAAAGAGCATGTCCCCAAAGTGTCATAAATCTGTCTAACCGCAGTTGATGCATGAGTTACATTTCTACACTAACCTGCAAGACACTGAAAAGCTAAACAGAGACTTCTTTTAGGTAAAATAAACACAAGCTTCACTTAGGGTAAGTAAAGGCATATTTTGAGCTTCAGTCAACTAAACTTTGATTTTTTTTTCTTAGTTTATTCCTTTGTCTGTCCATCATAATGGGATTACGTGTGGCAATGGAAAAAGGGAGAATACAAAATAGAGGTGTGCACAGCAGGCTGCAGGGCTTAGCCCAGGCTAATTGACTATATCCAAATTAAGTATGCCATCACTTGCAGTGTGACAAATGGATTTGACTTATTCAGTATACAAAAATAGAGATCATTAATGCAATCTTCAGTGGCAGGCCCAGTGAAGTGGGCCTAGGAAAACTGTCCCAGATTCTCACTCTTGCATTTTCTTCCCTATAAAGACACTCCAGCAATTCGAGTTCAAACAAGTAAAACTGTTTTGAACACCAAAGCTCTTGTTCACTTCCCAAATTACCCCTAATGGCATTGCTCTTGCTTTGTTTTTGAAATTAAAAACAGTTATGTCAGAGTCCTGGTTGTATCCCCGATTATATTAACTCTGTATTTAAAATCATTGTTGAGGCCAAGGGTAATTCGTACTGGTCATCTTCTCTGGGTGTGAGTCAAATATAAGTTCAACAATTAGCTCTGAAAACATTCCATTGAGCTCGGGAAGGCAACAGTCTTATTACCTCATCGTGGAATTCTCTAGCTTAGTTAATTTAAATATTGTTTCTTAGTTTCTGGGTCAATTAAATTTAAATGATGTATTTTATGCTTCGTGACCAATTAAATTAATAGGTTATTACAAAAAATATTATCATCTTTTTTGATTAAAGAGCTGTGGGTACAGTATATTTTATAAGCAATTTTCATTAGTTCAAAAATGTTCCTTTAGGCTAGATTAAGCAGCCATTCATTGCTAGAGCCTGGAGACCTTATTCGAAGGTGTTCATCGTATTCACAGTGCACTATTACTTAGAACTAAAGCCAATTGAACCTACTTAGCAATAGCGTTATGCCTTTCACCCTTGATGATTATGGAGCTTATAGCTCTCAGAAACAATACACCTGTCAGTTTCCATCAACTATAGCAATCCATGCAGAAGACAAGAGGCCCCCTCAAAGCAGGAGGGGTATTGTTTTAGGTCCAATTTTTCTTATTGTTCTCAAAATCATTGTAAGGTGGACAGGGTTTTGTGAAGGTTTTCTTCCCCCAGCTCTAAGAAACCATGTGGAAGGAATTCATTGATAACTGTTTTGATTTTTTTTTTTTAAGTACAGGTTTTGCTAAGTAATCACCCTTAGGGAGCCTGTCTAGTTCAGCTTCCTATAAAATATTTGGTGACCAGTGCAATATATTCTTGTATTCTTGATAGAGACTATTTCAGATCAGACCTCAAATAACAGTCTTTTTTTTTTTTCAAATAAATAAGACTTCAGTAGGCAGAGCTGATAACAGTAACAGTGAAGGGAAAATATAGTGAGTTCACATTATCCGTCCAAATTGTGAGTTCTGAGCACAGTGTTTCTCATTTTATTTTATTCTATATGATCAAAAGAATGCTTTACAAAACCAATCCCAATATCACAATGTTCCCTGGCTTTCATAGGGTTGCCAGAACCACACTATTGCTTTTTCATGATATTTTCTTTGTGTTTCTTTCTTTTGAATTTCTACAGGGCTGCAAAGTATGCCAGGGGAATATGTAGCCCGGGGTGGTCCAATGGGTGTGAGTATGGGACAGCCAAGTTATACCCAACCCCAGATGCCCCCTCATCCTGCTCAGCTGCGTCATGGGCCCCCCATGCATACGTACATTCCTGGACACCCTCACCACCCAACAGTGATGATGCATGGAGGACCGCCCCACCCCGGAATGCCAATGTCAGCATCAAGCCCCACGGTTCTTAATACAGGAGACCCAACAATGAGTGGACAAGTCATGGACATTCATGCTCAGTAGCTTAAGGGAATATGCATTGTCTGCAATGGTGACTGATTTGAAATCATGTTTTTTCTGCAATGACTGTGGAGTTCCATTCTTGGCATCTACTTTGGACCAAGGAGCATCCCTAATTCTTCATAGGGACTCTTAAAAAAAGCAGGAAATACCAACCGAAGTCAATTTGGGGGACATGCTAAATAACTATATAAGACATTAAGAGAACAAAGAGTGAAATATTGTAAATGCTATTATACTGTTATCCATATTACGTTGTTTCTTATAGATTTTTTAAAAAAAAATGTGAAATTTTTCCACACTATGTGTGTTGTTTCCATAGCTCTTCACTTCCTCCAGAAGCCTCCTTACATTAAAAAGCCTTACAGTTATCCTGCAAGGGACGGGAAGGTCTGATTTGCAGGATTTTTAGAGCATTAAAATAACTATCAGGCAGAAGAATCTTTCTTCTCGCCTAGGATTTCAGCCATGCGCGCTCTCTCTCTTTCTCTCTCTTTTCCTCTCTCTCCCTCTCTCTAGCCTGGGGCTTGAATTTGCATGTCTAATTCATTTACTCACCATATTTGAATTGGCCTGAACAGATGTAAATCGGGAAGGATGGGAAAAACTGCAGTCATCAACAATGATTAATCAGCTGTTGCAGGCAGTGTCTTAAGGAGACTGGTAGGAGGAGGCATGGAAACCAAAAGGCCGCGTGTTTAGAAGCCTAATTGTCACATCAAGCGTCATTGTCCCCATGCAACAACCACCACCTTATACATCACTTCCTGTTTTAAGCAGCTCAAAAACATAGACTGAAGATTTATTTTTAATATGTTGACTTTATTTCTGAGCAAAGCATCGGTCATGTGTGTATTTTTTCATAGTCCCACCTTGGAGCATTTATGTAGACATTGTAAATAAATTTTGTGCAAAAAGGACTGGAAAAATGAACTGTATTATTGCAATTTTTTTTTTTGTAAAAGTAGCAGTTTGGTATGAGTTGGCATGCATACAAGATTTACTAAGTGGGATAAGCTAATTATACTTTTTGTTGTGGATAAACAAATGCTTGTTGATAGCCTTTTTCTATCAAGAAACCAAGGAGCTAATTATTAATAACAATCATTGCACACTGAGTCTTAGCGTTTCTGACGGAAACAGTTTGGATTGTATAATAACGCCAAGCCCAGTTGTAGTCGTTTGAGTGCAGTAATGAAATCTGAATCTAAAATAAAAACAAGATTATTTTTGTCATGCTGACTCCACTGCTTGAAAAATTTGTTTACTGCCCCCCCAAATTTTTAATGATTAATGTAGGAAATAGAAGAATTAGTTTTAGCTCCCTAAGCCATATATGTATTTGAAAATTTTAACCACAAAGTAAATTATTTAATAATAACCACTGATTTCTTTAAGCTGACTTAATGAACTCCTAATATCAGCAAATTTGAGGCCTAAAGGCACTAAAGTAACTGTAGACTCAAAATTACATCCAACAGAATTACTCATCTAATATCGGTGAAATTATTCTTATATATAATGGGAAACCTAAGTACAAAGTCAAGTCTTTTACTAAGGATGTTACCTAGGATGAGCAGTATATGTTTATTAGGAAATTAACTACATGAATTGAAGAGACCAGACTTCAAAATCTAATTTTTATAAATATGCTCTATGTTCTCATTGGATAAAACTGGTTATTAACCAATTTTCCAGAACAGCTGTACAGAATTTCTGCATGGCAGCCAGCTAAATGGTACAAAATAACATGTTTAAGCTAGAATAGCTTATAATTTTATTTAAATAAAATTGCTGCTATAAAAAGTCTTCCCAAAGCTAAGGAAAATATACAAATATTTTAATTAAGGCAAATTTGTTTTAAAAAATAAGCCTTTTGGCAGTGATTGCTTTGTAAACAAAGGATGGGTGGGAGAAGAGCGCCTTAAACTCACATCTGATATAAAAGCCCAAGTCACCCTATAAACCCCCCCTAAGCAATTCTATTTTCTGTTCGAAAAGAGAAACCAGCTGCGGGTTGGCTTTACTAGGTGACTGTGACTGAGTGAGTCACCTGCTGGAGCAGCCACGCTCACTCTCACCTTTTGTTTACCGGGCCTTGTTTCTGAACACGTGGATGATCAGGCAGAGAGCCTGGGGCTGCCCACCAAAGCCCCCTCCGCCTGTGGCCTTGCACCCCACCCCAAAGAGGGGATGGTTTAAATTGACCCAGGGGCAATTCTGCGTCTACACAAGTAGAAGTTTCTATTAGTGAAATCATTCTCTTTTGATAGGTGGTTACTAGCAGTTAATAACCATGTATTTACTTTTAAAATTAATGATAAACTTTATAAGCTAACCGCCCAGTTGCTCCTTCTCCCCAGTACATGCCCCAGTGAGTTGGTTATTTTCAGCCTTTATTCGGCAGAAGGCTCTGGTCTGGAGGGAAAGCATGGGGGGAGGGGAGAAGAGGGACGAGAGAGGAGCTAGGGGAGCCAGAAAAGAACTAGTGAATAGTTAAGATAATGTGGTGACTGTGAAAAATCCAGATCATGACTGTCCAGGAATTAGAAAAAATAAATTGTTGTATCCCTGCGTCCCCCTCTGTATGTGGCTATTATACGAGGGCCTCACTTTCTTCCTCTTCCTTGACATTCCCCCTTAATGCTATTTTAGTTTTTCCTCTTATAAATTTCAGAGCCAGCTCCGAGGTTATTGAGGACACTTACCCGAAAGCGGGAAATAATAGAGGTGCTGAGAATATTTTAAAGGGCAAAAACAAAACGCCCTCCTCTAAACAAGGGCGCCTGTACCCGCCTGTACCTGCTTTTTATTTTTATTTGTGTGTGTGTGGGGGGGGGGCTGGTGGTGGCAGTGAAAGAGACTACTTTTAGTATCATTTAAATATTTTTCAAAAATTTAAAAAGAATATTTTACTCTATCATATTTAATCAGCTGTAATTATAACACATTCAAAATGAATAATATGCCTTGACAGTATTTTTATTGTTATTGTTCATTGCGTGATGTTGGACTGCTTTAGAAGCACAGGAAAGAGAAGTAAACGCGCTACAAATGGGGAATTACCCTCGTTTAGCATTAAAATTCATTTAGATAAAATTGCCACAAACATTTAAATGGGAAGATTAGTTCCCCCTCACGCCTTATTGCACTCACTCAATGGTTCCGTTAAGAACATTTTACACGTTGGAAATTCCGTCTTCTCAGACGGCTTGCTGTTTCCTAGTTACGCACATTCAAAGCAAAGGCAGCAGCAAAGGCAGCCGCGGCAGCAACAGCAGCAGGGAAAAAAAAAAAAGTTTTGGCAACTGGTCTGCAATTCATCCGCGGCTGCCCCAGCCTCCACTCCGCCCGCTGCAGCCTGCCCCCCACCCTCCCCTCCCCCCCACCCCTGCACCCTCATTATGTAATTTGCAGCGTCCCGGCCTCGAGGAAGCAAGCTGCTTAGTTGTTTAGTATTTATATGTCATGTGAAAATACAAAGAAATATAAAAGAAGCCAGTGGGTTCCTCTCTGGGTCTCGCTCTTCCCCTTCTGTTCTGAAGCCGAGGGTTTAGTTTGAAAGTGCTGAGTTTCTCACATCCCCTACCCTGAGGCCACAAGGCACGTTTTTTTGGCTTTCTTTTCTGCCAGGACTTTTCCAGGAAATTCACCACTGCTTCTTGCTTGTATTAGAAACGTGTGAAAGAATTAGTTTGAAAAGTCCGTGCAACGTCTAGCTTCTCCCTCCCCTTTTCTTGCCTGCCTCTCTGACTCCCCTCCCATCCCCCTCTCCCCCTCCCTTCGCAGCGCCGCAGGAAAAGAGGAAAGTCGGCTTCGACTGCCATCTTTTGGGGATTTGGAAAAACGACTCGGTAGGAAATGGAAGGAGGCGGAGGCGCGGGGGGTGGGGGGAAACCCCCTTATTATCCTGTGTCGGAACTGGCTCCCTTAATCTGATGCTTAAATATTTGATGTGGAAAAATTACCCATAAAATTAGTTACTAACAATTTCAAATTGAAATCACTTATCGAATTATAAACGCATTAAAGCTGTATGGATGGTATTAGGAGTTCCTCGGGAGGCAGCGGGTGTCTCCTTGCATAGAGCCGGGCGGGCGAGGTTCGCCCCAGGGAGAGGCGCCCCCCCACGGAGCCCGGGGAGGGAGGGCTGGGAGGGCGCGCGGCGGCCTGGGCGCGGGGTCTCGGCTCCAGCGACCGAGCAGACGGCCAGGCCCGGCGGAGGCTCCGGCTAGCTAGGCTGGCCGTGGCGAGGAGCAGGGAGGGGAAGGAGCGGTGCCTCGGTGCAGCGTGAGGGGGAAGCTCCGAGAGCAGAGGCCCCTACCAGGAAACTTGGTAGCAAAATCGAGATTCTGCAAAGCAGAAGTACGAGCCCTACCCGCCTCCTCCCGCCCGGGTCTCCCATGCCGCGCGCACTTTGCTCTCGACTTTCCGCTTGCTGTTTGTTGCTGTGCGCAGCGCCCCCCAAGTCTGCCGCTAGGAGCGGGAAGGGACATGCTTCTGTCCTGGGGCTGAGCCCGGCTCAGAGAGCAAATCCCTTGGGCCACTGCGTGGAGCTGGGGTCAAGGCACAACTACCCCTGAGTCTGCGGTGCTCGGTGTCCCGGCCTAGACTCAGGCCATGAGCAGCCGGGTCCTTGTCTGGAGCCGGGAGCTCTGGGGGGCTGCAGGAACGTCGGCAATAACCTCCTAGGCCCTCCCACCGACATCTGAAAGTAAAGTCTAAGGGACTGTTGACTATTTCTGAAGATGGGGAGGCCAGAGGTCTCCACGGAAGATTGCAGAGAGGCAACTCGTCGTAGCTGGGGGGATCCGGGCCTCATTCGTTCGAAAACGCCCAGGGTGCATTGTGGCGGACCGGAGGCTTCCTAATGGACTCTGCCACATGGGGCCTCCGACTTCTGAGTCTCCCAGTAGCTCGGGAGTGTGACTCTCAAGAGCATGGGGACCAGAGGGCACATGCACCCAAGACCCAGTCAGGGCCCACGAGGAGGCGGCGAGTACCCGACTTTGGAGCTGCAGTCGGGGGAGCACCAGGACGCCTTAGGCAGGAGCTCTTGAGGATTACTTTAAAAGCTCGGCAAACTTTACGCTGCCTTTCTGATCCTGGCAGGCCCTCGGCCCTCGTGAAGGCAGTAAAATCGCGACTGTGATGCAAAGCTCCCGAGTAGGCGCTTGGACGCCGGATCGAGAGGCGTGGAAGTGGGTAGTGGGGCGCCCCGCCTGGCCGGGCATTTTTCCTTGTCTCACCCCTTATGTCCCTGCCACCCCACACCCACTGGCTGTAAGCCGGCCCCTACCACTTAAGGTGGCCTCGGTGCAGAATCTACAGGAGGTTGGGGGTTCCAGGGTCAGAGGGAAAAGCCCTGAGGAGAGAGGGTGTGGGATCAGGGGGCCTGGGCAGCTGATGGCAGGGACAGGGAGGGTTCCCTTTTCGACCAGATCTGCTTGCCAAGGCTTCTGAAACCTTCTCTCCTGAGGCGGAGCTGAAAGGAAAAACAAACAACATATTGAGCAATCAGTTCGCCAACGTTTGAGCTTTAAAGAGTCTTTTGCCCTGAAAATGGTACCCCGGGGGTCTCAGTGGAGAGATGCCGGGAAGCATTTTTAGGGCCTAGGTTCTGGCTTGACGTGTCTCGGGTCGCGCCTCGGCGCGCTGCCTTCTGCGCTCCCGGCGTGCTCAACCCACATTGGGGAAACCCGGGCGGTGGGGCCCTGGAGAAAAGGGATTTAGTTTTAAGCCAGTCTCCCATCGATCCGGTCGGTAATTTCTACCTCTGCCCAGTCGCAGACACACTCACCTCTACCCTAAAGCATTAAGTTCATTACTCGAGCAATGATCTTAATCTCCAGGCGGAAAACGAGTCCCGGACCTCGGTGGCTAGGGAAGCTGTGCATAAGGACCCTTGCTTCGCGCGCCCGCCTGGCCCCCTTCTCCGCGTGGGGGCCTCGCGTGGCAAGGAGTGCGACCCAGGGGTCCCTAGCTCCACACCGAGGCGTGCCTGGCGGTGGTCAGGAGCCCAGGGTCTGTTTTCTCGGCGTTGGCGACCTTGGAGGGTGGGATTGCGCTCTCTAGTTTACCTCCTCCCCTTCTTTCCGCCTTTCTCCCTAGGCCTCCCTGGCACCTCAGCACCTTCCCCCTGCCCTCCTCCAGAGAGGCAAGTGTCCTTCTACACCCAGCGTCCCGAAGTTCTGCCCCTCTCCCAGCCTCCCGCAGCCTCAAGTTCCGCGCAGAAGTCCGGTAACCCATCACCTGCTTGCGCCCACCTACCTCACCCACATTGCTGGCCATGGGTGGGTGGGGATCGCTCAGCGAGGCCTTCTTGAAACCACTTGCAAGGGGCATCCTGGGGCTTTAAAGAGCCAGATTCCTGGATTTAGGGGAGATCCCTGCCCCCATTGATAACTCCAGTCTAAAGAAACCCAGCACAGCACAGCGGCAAACCCCTAGCAGTCAGCCGCCTGCCCCCATCCCCCCACTGCTTTGGCACAGAAGCAGTGTCTGGCCCCACTGGGAGATGGAGGCGAGCCACGCGCACCCGTCCCCTGGTTGGCCGACCCTCGAGGCGCCAGCTTGTTCTAGAGACTCAGTTTCCACTGGGCAACAGCAGGGAAAACAACGCAGTGTTGGTGTAAATCCATGTTCCCGACACCCCTGCACCCCACCCCAATCTGATTTTGGAGACTTGCATTTTCAGGTAGTCCTCAACTGTGAACAGCAAGCTTTGTGTGTTATCTAGAGGGGGTGGGGATGTAAGGGGAGGAGACTCCCACTGCCCGCTCGAGTCTTTAATGTCTGAAATAACGAAATGCCTGTGTAGCAGCTGCTGCTAGAGCCAAAACTAACTCTTTGGAAGACGGAAAAGAGTGAAAGGCAAAGAAAGACTGTTCATTTTTTTTCCTTTGGTGCCGTTTGGGATGTCATCTGTTTCCTTGGCGACTGCGTTCAGCCCCCGGAGCCCCTGGGCTCCTGGATTGTTAGGGGGGGAAAGCATGCTATTTCTGCACCGTCATTTATCACTGTCACCGCATAATGATTCCCCTTGCAGCCCCTTATTGATGTTTGTAATTGCATTATCTCATAAAGGAGGATGATCAATGAAACCGAGCCGTGCATTCTGGGGTCAGAGGAAGCCAAAGTACTGTTTGTCCCCTTTAATACAACAAGTACTCATTATCTTGGGGTCTGCATTCAAAAAATGATCTGATCTAAGGCTGACCCTGTCGGACATCCCAACACTTTCTAAAACGCGGTTTGTGTAACCTTTTGCTTAAATGCTAAATCAAGTACCTGTCTTGCATTTCAAGATGCTAAAACTGAATGAGAAAGGCATTTATTCTTTTCCTTTTCTGGAAGGGGTGCGATCCTCTGAAGACGCAGGAGATTTTACACTGTAACTACTCAGTGATACAATACAGAAGAAACAGCCCCCACCAATAAGAAACCTAATAAATGAAAAAATTGGGGATGAGGGACAAAAGGTAGCTGGGAGCTTTTAACAAGGTCGTGCTAAAAAGAGCAGAGTAAAACCACATCCGGTTTAATTAATAAGAGCTATAAACTGAAATAATTCCCCATGATTCTGCCCTTGCTTCTCGCTTTTACAGAGTCATATCTCTTCCGTTAGATAAATGACTTTTGTGCCTGTTCGATTCTCACAACAACAATAACTAAATCAGTTGCACACTCTGTATCTAAAACCATCTACAAACTCTAGCAAATAAAAAGAAGTTCACTTGTCTATTAAGCCAAGTATTTAGTTGATCAGAAATGTCCCAGTAACATTGAAAGGAGTTCATGTAATCCCATGAAAATCAAGTCATCTTGTTGCTCTGAAGTAAATAAAAAAAAATACAAAGGAGAAAATGTCCAAGTGTAATTTTAAACTAAAAGCTTTATTGGACTGTCACAGTGCAAACGTGATTGTTTGGCTGGGAGGGACGTGGGGAGTGGACATCAACTTAGCCCACATTTAACTTAAAGGTTTTAGGAAAGAAACATGTCTTACAGATTTGGTTATCATTTTAATTTGTACAAGGAGAAGCCATTGAGATGATTCCAATTCATCATTTCAGTAAATTAGGAGACATAGATCCTTCAATGGCAAAATTAAGCAAAAAGCTTATGTTAAACATTCCCAGGCTGTATTAGCTAAAAAGAAAAGTTTCCAGTCCTCTGAAAGGAAATTCCCTTTATATTAATAAGATGAACACTCCCCCCACCCCCGAAAAAGAAAGAAAAGAGTAAGTCCAGGTGTTTTATTTTAAAAGTTCTAAAAATTTCTAAATGAATAATATAATGTTTTATATAAAAAGATTTAAATAAAAAGTATTTGCAATACTGAGAAAATGAGTACTTAATTAGCGTGCCCCGATATTTTGACACCTCGAGATAAAACCTTAAGTTGAACAACAAAACAAAAGACTAAAATATTCCCCCTTGGAAAAAGAACTTTAATAATAAAGCTTAAAAAGTTTTAACTGTGTTGAGCCATCACTTAATTATTCTCTAGAAGGCAAATTTTTCTAAAACATATCATTTGCCAGACATTCTGTCCAGACTCTTTGAAATAATATATGTTTTTTATTATTTAAGTATTCTGGCACTTTTGTTCTTTGAAAATGCTCAAACTGAAATGGGTTTGCAGCCATGCATATATTTAATATAAATGGTATCTTGTTGTTAACATAAAATATTAAAGGGAATATAAAACTTTGGGCTTTGTCAGTTAAGATAGAATTTTTTAGCATAATACTCTGATTTTCAAAACATACAATGAAACCCCTTGATTTTAACCAATCAACACAAGTCTTTCTCTTATTTGGTTGGGGATCTGGCATCATGTACGTTTTCTATTTTTAATATTTAGTGTTATAGCCCACGGTTAAAATAATGAAAAATTAGTCTCGTTTCAGAAATTATTTATTTATGGAACGAACATGATTAAAACATAAACACACACAAGCTGCAGCTGCAACAGAAAAAAACTTGATTTATGGTTATTAAATCTTTGATCGCATGTTAATGTTTCTTTTTCTACCCTTTCATTTGCATTTTAATCTATCGAATCTTTACAATTTTGCTGCCTCCTATTTCAATGATTGATTACATATCTGAAATAAGAAAAACCAAGCCTGGCTTTTCTTTTCCTTCTCTCTCTCTTCCCCTGGGTAGATTTCTGAAACTTTCTCTCAATGCTAATACAGACAGGACAGATTAATTCTGCTCTTTTAAATGTCAAAGATATAAGTAAAAAAATGTTTTCTTTCCCAAACGTGAGTATTTTCCCAGCCGCTTGTTTTTGAGTCATAAAAGATGATCCCAGCAAAACGCAATTAACAGCAAAACACACACGCACACATACCCACGCACGGATCCACACTCGGCCGCGGTGTGGATGTTTTTAAAGGACGCATTGTTAACTGAGTTAAGGTGAGAAGTTCACCGTCCCTTCACCATCAGTAGCCTCTACATGGCTTCTTTCTCTCTTTCTGTCTCACACACACAACACACACACACTGTCACTCAGAGGTTTGGTCGGAGTTCTGTCTGTGATCTATGTCACACAAACAAAAACAAGTCAGGTGGGGACTTGCTGTTAAGTTGATTTCTTGAGACAAGCAGTGTAAAGACAAAAGGGGAAGCGACGCAGGTCTGTTTGTTTTCTTTCCCCGCCTTACCACTGCCCCTTTGCCCCTTTCTCCCCCCTCCCCGCACCTCCCCACACACCCTCCCGGGTCGCTCCCTCTCTGCGGATGAGACCGTCCTTTGCTGACCGCTTTGCGGGTCGCGTCACTTTTCGCGCTCGCGTGAAAGGGACTGTGGCGCTGGTTTGGGAAACGCTGGCTGGAAGTTCGCGGGACTCCTTCTTCCCGCGGGGCTGAGGGGCCCTGGGCCTCTGTGGGACTCTTCAAGGCTCTGGCCCCCGAGCAGATTGCGACTCCCGCCTGCTGGAGGTCGGGGCTGGGCTGGAGCCGTGTAACTCACAGTTGCGCACGGGAGGCGAGCCCCAGGTGTGAGATCAGAGGCTCTCCCGCCAGCCAGGGGGTTGGGGAATCAGAAAGAAACCCCCAACCCCGCCATATCCGCATCTGATCCTCACGCGAGCCCCCTTGGTGGGGTTCTAATGCCCGCAGACGCGAGGGAGCCCGCCCTGGAGCGAGGACAGACTTCTCAGGCGGGTGCAGACTTCCCAAGCTCGCGTCCGCGGGTGGCGCGCTGTACCGGGGTGCAGGGCGAGCCGGGAGAAGTCGGAGGGGATGGGATCCCTAGAGATCCCTACTTGGGCGTACGCGCAATCAAGAATTGGGGTGAGGAAGGTGAGAGGCAGAACTACCCAAGGCAGAGTCTCTCCAGCCGGGCGGTTGGAGTCCTTGCGCACCCAAGGGCGTGCTAACCGCCAGGGCACAGACCATCTTCCCTGGGCCGGGTCTGAGTTGCTCCCTTTCTCCTAAAGACCCCATGGCTGGCTGCCGCGAGGGGAGCAACCTTCATTAACGTGGGCGCACAGAGCGCTTAAAACAGAGAGGAGGAAAAGATATTTGATACGCGCCGACCCTTTGTCTTGAAGCAGATTAGGCAGCCTAGAAATAGGAGGAAAAACAGAAAGTCTAGACAGGAAAACTTATTGTGTTCACAAAATATAAAAATGATCCGAGCAGTCTGGTTCCTCAAGGGGTGAAGATAGATCCTGGTAGACGAGTGGGAAGACATGACTGAGAAGATTTAAAGTGAAAGAAACGGCAGATTATTAAGAAAGTAATAGTAAGGTGTCCCATACACTACAGTTTTATTGTTGGGTAGTAACTACCCGATTTATTTATTGCTGGGGCTATATAATAGAGATAATGACCACAAACTCAAGATAAATTCTTAGGCGCCCAGCCGGTCAATTCTTTTTTATTTAAGAGAGCGAGCCTGAGAGGTGAGTCTCATCTCCTCCCCTCTTCGAAGATCCGTCTTGCTTTCTGCCGTATTATAAGCATGACATGCAAATAAATAAGTGCTGCTAGGTTAGTGTGGGTAGGCCTGCAGGATTTATTTCAGGTGAGGGAGGAACATAGACGGCATATGAATTTCCGCAGGAGCTGCGCAGTGATTCCTCCCGCCTCTCGGCCGCCCTCTTCTTGGGGTCTCCCTCCCTTTTAGTGGGAGCAGAGAGCAGCCCCTGATAAAAACATTAATGTGTCATGTCTGAACTCCCTATTCCTTGACATATAGGTCTGGGGAGGGATGGGGGCCATCCAAAACACAAAAAGCATCTTCAAAGTAGGTCGACTTGCTAGGATTGCTTATAAGGGACTCCAGGGACAGAGGGAAGGGTGAGTTGGAATTGTGACCTCCAGTAAGTGGGGGAGCAGTTTAGGAAATACGTTAATTGTTAATTTTATTTTGAAATATGCAATATGGCTCAAAAGTTTGCGGTCCCTGAACTAGCATGTACCCATCAGGAGCTGGGCAGATCGTCTGGGGAACCACCTAGCTTCTTGGGAACTTGTCGCCTCAGTTTCCTCTCCTTGGGAGCCAGGTAAACACTCCTATATGAGGTGATGGAATTAAAGATGACCTTGCTCAGTGACCCGCAAGGTTTCAGCGGAGCAGGAGGCCTCAGGTGTAGGGTCCACCTGAAGGAAGGCTGCAGTGTTTTAGTCACCCCCACTGGGTTGGCCTTTAGCAAGGCGGCCTGGGGGAGTTGATCTCTCCACCTGTGCTCTGGGACAACTCTGGCAGATCCAGAGGCCACAAGATGAAGTCCGCATCCTCTGCCGACTTTCTTATTTTCTTCCTCATTTGGGGGATAATATTCAAACGAACAAGTGTTTCGATTTCACAATGACCACTTACATTCAGAACTTCCTTTGATCTATGTTTAGACACAGGAAACACACACACACCTGGCAGTGAACTGCCAAGAAAAGGAGAGAGAGTCAGGGAAAAGGGAGATGGATGGATGGGATGAGGGACAAAGAGGGGTGTGGGGGGTGTAGATAGAAACCTCGAGAAAGCAAGAAGCTGGATGGGGGGGAGGGAAGGCGAGAAAGCGAGGACAGCTGCAGGAGGGAGGAGAGACTTTTTTCTGTAATTTGGTGGCTCCTGGGAGGGATGATGTTATGAGCCTGAAAGAGAGGACGTTCCTCGTCAATCTTTTACAATATTGGTGTCATTCAAGCACAACTTTATCTTTGAACCAGATTATCTGTTCCAATGGTTTCCATAAGACCATAAATTATAATCTTCAGAGCCTTCAATATTTCTTTGGATACTTTGTTAAGTGTTATAACAGAGGCCATTTCTGAAGTGAATGATTCAACTTTTAATCTTTAGAACATTAAAGTGTATTCCATCGAGTTTCCTTTTCAAAATAATCTAAAATAACAAAAAGAAACTAAGCTCATTACATGAAAAAGTGACAAGCCTTCCTGCTCTCAGCCTGGCAAGTTGCCTTACTCACTTCAAAGGATGATAAACTAATTGTTTCCAGAGATTATAAGTAATTAAGCTATTATTCAGGGAATTTATGCAACAGTTTTATTTGCATTAGACCTTTCTATTTAAAATAACCAGAGACAAATCTTCAGAAATACCAATATTTTAATAATTAAAAAGTCTTCTCTGTATTCTTAATAATGAAACTATTTTTATTTGAAAAAGCATTGGAACATGTAAGCAAATAGAGCTTTCTCCGGAGTATGTGATAAGTGGAGGTCATTATGGATAATTAATGCTGAAAGGAGAGTGAGCCTGTGATGGCTTCCAAAAATTAAAACATCTGTAACTATCAAGTTAAGTTTTAAAAAGTCAGTTTTTTAATAGGTCAACTGGATTTGTCTGAATATGTCCAGCAGGAGAATACATGTCCACTGTCTTTTGAATTCTATATGTAAAGTTAAAAACCTTCAGCGGTTTCAGCATTTTTAAAACAATGTTTGGTGCCTAGACAACAAGAATTAATGCCAAGAAATGCTAAGTGCTCTGTTTCTCTGATTTTGCAACAAAGAAATCCACTTATTTACCAATAGATTAAAATAAAGAGGCAACTGAAAAAAGTCTTTTGAAATATGCTATTCAAACAAATATTATTTCTATACTATTTCAGCTCATGTTTATCATTTTTAAATGATTAGGTTTCCCCTAAATGAAATAATATTCATTAAAGGAAAAAGTAAGACTTTAAAAAGAAGTGATGAGTTATTTTGGAGAATTCAGCAAAATATGACACTTCAGTTTAATAAACATTTATATTATACCAATTTACTATTTTAACATAATTTTACCAAGATGGTTTAGTTCTTGGCTCTGTTCTTTGATCTTAAGAAAAGTCTGTTTTGTTCTCAAATAATTTCAAAAATAATAAAATTTTCATATTAAAAGGAGATATCTTCAGAGAATAATAAGATATAAACATGAAAATCCGAGTAAATGCTTGTAAAATTTTATTTGAAGTAAAATAAATTTTATGGAAGTTGCTTGGGGAAAAAAGCGTATGCTGATTCAATATTCACATCCTTTGCCACAAAAATTGGGAGTGGGCTGTAACAGTCATTACAAGGGGTGGAATCTATGTATTAGATAGCAACAAATAAATGAGGAAATAAAATTAAGACATTGCTACTTGTTTCAAGTAAACTCTCTCTGAAGGAAAAGTCTAGAATTTTCTGGAAATTGAATATAAAATGTTCTATATGAGTCAGGGTCAGTGTTGTTTTGCAGAACCAGTATAAACTGTGGCAATTTAGATCTGCTATTGTGTCACAATGTTTGATTCAATACTTACTGTGATGTTTCTCTTTATTCTATCCGACTAGCATCGCATATTAAAAACAAAAACTAAAGCAACCTGGCTAGTAGTAGTAAAGCAATCTCAATTGTCTAACACCCTGTGATAATTGACCTTCTGGACGTGGAGCACACTGGGATTCACTTTCAGACACTTAGCTGTTTAAACTGACTTCATTACACAAAGACAATGGTGACTTTGTTGCCACTGGCACCTGCACTATTTCACACAACACATGGGCCATACCTTGCCAAGTTGGCTATCACCATGAGTCACACCAGTGCAGTAAGTCAACTCTAGACAAATTTTATAATATGAATATACTGTTATAATTAAGGAAAAATGAAATGTTTTTGCACATTCCTCTATAATCTTAGGGGGACAATTACCCTGTTTTCTGGTTTCCTTGTGATAAAAATACTACCATAGTAAAGATGTTGCCATTATGCTGAAATTTAATGGTTAAGGATTTTATGGTACCTTGAATTCAAGGAGCCTGTAACAATACAGTACAGATTGAAAAATACTGTTGTACCACAACTACACCCCAGTTGAAAAGGGCCCACTAGTGGAGAGGTTTTGGGGTCAGGGTCAGTAGTTGTGTGACCAGACTTTTAGGCATTCTCATTTGTAATCCTTCCTGACTCTGTTGGTAGAAAACTCGCAATTCATTTTCCATGGATCTTTTCCCTAATCTTTAACTGATATTATTTCTGTTTTTAAAATCACTTCGCTTTATAGAACGTGATAAAGGATTGCTTTCAATTATATTGAATAAAATAACAAAGTCCTTGTCTCAGAGAGTTCTAGGTATTTTTCCAGAGGTGTCCTGATTCATACGGAAAAATTATTCTACCCTCTAAGTTCAAAGTGTCTCAGAATTCTGACACACGTTCTTAAATTTCTCTGCTTTGTCACCAGAAGGTAAAATGACAGTTCCTTATTGTTCCAAAGCATTTGCTGTGAATAATTAATACCTTTATTGATCACGTTGCTTCACTGAAATAAAAGTTGACTTTTCTACCAATGACTAGATTGTGATCCAATAGATTAAGCTAGAATGCCCTGGTTAAAAATATCCACTGGTCTAATAGTGTTCATTCAAATTCTGTGTCATATTAGTCTGGATCTTGTCTTAACTCCTCATATATTTCTAGCATACTCTACCAAGTCCTTTTTAAAATGGAGACATTTCAGTGTGTGTATATTTGTTTTAGAACTATGACTACACCTAGTGGTGATCAGGACACTGAAGATACCCAGATGAACAGAACATCATCTCTGTCCTCAAGAGCTCATTGAGGAATAGCGCTGAGTAACTTACTTAGAAAGCTGTAGGTTTTTCAGTGGAGCAAAGAGGTGGGTATGGAACATTGTAGGACAGGAACTGAAAATTTTAACAGTGAAGGGCATGAAATAAGCAGTGGCTTCTGTCACAGCTTGACTTGCTAGCAACCATTTACCCCCAGGATAATGCAGATGACAGGGACTAAAACTGCAAAAATAGAGACCTACTTGGGTCACCATACCTATGCAATGCTGTCCATCACCAAATGCTATTCCTGCCAAAAATCATATTCAGCTTCCTGGTTTACCTTCCATTTATGTAACACTGTTACTTGATTCAGCCACAAAGCCAGTGGGACATATGTAGATCCAGCCATTTTCATGAGCAAATTAGAAATTGCTCACCAACCTGGAGGAGGCATCCTTGTGGTCAGTTTGCTGTTGAGAGGGCTAGATAAAAGGTTTTGTCTATGCCCAGGTTGTAGGAACAAATCATCCCTTGACCTTCCAGGTGTCAGCCTCATGAATGACAGGTTGAAGGCAATGGGACTAGAATTTAGGAGCTAAGAAACCAGTGAAAACACTGCTATGATGATGGTGGGGATGGGAGGTGGGAGTGATGACTGAGAGAAGTTGTTTAGGAGACAGGAGTATAGACGGGGGTGATGAGGTATAAAGTGAACAGCCATCGTGTGGTTCATGGTTTGGAACATTGGGCAGATTGTGGTTCTGTTTTTTGGTGTGGTAACTTTAGAAGAAAGATTAGGAAGAAAGATGAGAAATTTGTTTTAGATATTTTGAGTTTAAGATACTTCTGGATTATTGCTATAGAGATGCTCCTTAGGAAGCTGAAGACATGGGTCTGCATGTTAATAGAGAGGTCTGGGCTGCAAAGAAAGCTTGGGAGGAGCCCCTGGAGTTGATGAGGACTTTGGAATCTCTTTCCTGAAGTTTATAATGAAAGAAAGGAAGGAGTAGGCTGTCAGTAAAGAGGAACAAGCATTTATCATTTTGAAGATTGGAAAGATCTGAACATATTTGTATAATAAAAGGAAAGGGAAGAATATGTTAAAATTGCAGTAAAGAGGTGTTAAACAGTAGAGCATCACCCAGGCTGGGGAAGGCAGCTGTGCTCTAGCAGTGGGGTGCCTGAGCCTCCAAGGTTGAAGGCGAGTGATGGTTACAGACATACGTGCATTGGAGGGTTGTGGAAGAGGAATCTGGGGAGAAGTTCATAAAGTGATAACCTTCATTTTCTCTTTTTGAGGTGCAGACAGTAATGTCATTTGATGGTAAGTTAGGAGATAGAAGGATAACCAGGTTTTAGCATCAAAAGGCGTGTATCTCTGGAACTCCCTCAGTCATGGGCAAACTGAGAAGTCTGGTCACTCTTAAGGGTAGAGGAAAGGAAAAGGGCTTGAGGAGAATGGTCAATGTTAAAGACACTATAGGAAATGGGAGAGGGATCTCATCAGGAATGTAAAGGTTGCTGGCCAGATGCAAGGACTTGGATGGACTGGGAGTCCCAGGATCAATGTTTTGTGTGTGGCAGTGTAATTTCCTTTAGCAATGCTTATGCATTTTGAATTGTTTTACCAAGAGAGTGTGTATGAACTCATCTAGATGAGTGTTTAGAGTAGTTTCTACTCCAAAGTATGAAGTATCAGAATTGTCATTCAGGGAGCAGAAAAATAGAGTGAAACTCAGTGTTAAGGCTGCCACAGTCAGAGTGGCCCGTTGGGCAGAAGACCATAATGTCAGTGGGGTACAGCGTCACTATCCATTTTGCACAGTTGGTGGATGGCTGAGTTACAACACTCCGGAGCATCTTGAGGCACTCGTGACATGCAGACACGGCTTCATCATCCCTCTTCTCCCTGGAAGGGTAGGGACACTGAGTGGTGTCATGCAGTAAGAAGCAGGACATGCCTTGTCGATAAGTGTCATCTGCATTCACACACTTGTCCCAGGGCATGCCAAGAAAATACTTTGCCTACATCACTGACTAAATTGTCTGCTCTTATACCTGATAGTAATTTCACCTGTTCTTGGTTATACATAATATAATCAAGGAACATGGTAAGTATGTGGCTGTCAAGCTGGTCATATGGCACATAGGACAATGAGCTTTAATTAAAGTAAATTATCTGGGGTGGCACCAGTGGCTCAGTGGGTAGGGTGCGGGCCCCATATACCAAGGGCAGCAGGTTCGAACCCGGCCCTGGCCAAACTGCAACAAAAAAATAACTGGGCGTTGTGGTGGGCACCTGGAGGCTGAGGCAAGAGAATAGCCTAAGCCCAAGAGCTGGAGGTTGCTGTGAGCTGTGACACCGTAGCTCTCTACTGAGGGTGACAAAGTGAGATGCTATCTCTAAAAAAGCCCAATTATCTGGACTTTGTCTTTTCTTTTCAGAACAAATATATTTTGATAGCTCCCAAATAGGTTAAAAGGTATTTTCTCTAATTATTGCCCTATAATTAGAATGAACCAATACCTTTTTTTTTTTTTTAAATATATATGGGGCAGAAAATAAGGTACAAAGGGAATCCAGACTACATGAGTTCTCTGAAAATCTGAAACTCAGCCTGGGTTGGGCAAGGTACCCAAGTCTTGTCTGAAATTTGAACTTGGGGCCAGATGCAGTGGCTCACACCTAAAATCCTAGCACTCTGGAAAATGAGGCAGGTGGACTACCTGAGCTCAGGAGTTTGAGAGCAGCCTGAGCAAGAGTGAGACCCTGTTTCTAAAACTAGCTGGCTGCTGTGTCTGGCATCTGTTAGTCCCAGCTACTGGGAGGCTGAGGCAAGAGAATCGCTTAGGCCCAAGAGTTTGACGTTGCTGTGAGCTGTGATACCTTCTACTAAGGGCGACATAGTGAAACTCTGTCTCAAAACAAAACAATTAAACTAGGAGGTGTCTACTGAGAACAGTGTTTACCTGGACATTATCAAATATTTATCACTTTTGTAGTGCTTACCATGAAAGGTGTATTCATTATCCTTTTCTGACTCTCATTTACCATATCTGCTTGAGTTCCATGAGAGTCATTTTAAAAATGCATTAAACTTCTAATGACAAGGCTGCATTTTTAAAATGAAGTTTGGTTATGGAGTCTGTAGGCAGTGCTTTCATTATATTTAATAGGAATTAAACCTGTATGTGAACATAAAACTAAGTCAATGGTGTTACCCCCTTTATGATTGTGGAATTTGGACTAGTTAATTCAGACCTGGTTAGTTCTCTTTAGTATTTGTGATATTTCAGGCTAATTTTAATGCCTGACGCTTGATTACAAATGCTTTTCTAAAATCCTTCCAGGCATATGATGACATTAACAAGACGATCTCCATGGCATTACATTGTATGTTTCTAATATTGATAGCAGATTCTACTAAAAATGTGATGAAAGACGAAAAGCAGATCTGATATTGTTTCATTAACTTATTTTTAGCCGTTGAATTATGCTGACTTGTAAATTCCATTTAAGAAACAGTAACAGCTAATGTACTAAACCTTCTGTGAGGAGAAGGATGTTCATTAAAAGTGTACCTCCTGTGAATTTTTCTGGTGATAGTTCTTGGAAATAATGCAGAAGGATTGGAATTGATATGGTAAATGAAATCTTATAAACTAATCCTACCATTTACTAACTGCATAGCCTTACTGAAACCAGGTTGTTCACCTGTCAAATAGGGATGCTTCCATCCTCTAAACCTACTTTATACGTGTTTGTGACATAACACAAAATAATAAATGACTATGTGGTGCTTTTCAAACGTACTGTACAATTGTAAATATTACTATTGTAGTTGCCACCGAATGGTTTATCTAGTAACTCTTTTATTGCTTTCTCCAATTCTAAATAAAGTAGGAACTTGGGATTCCTTCAGAGATGAAAATCATAGCAAACTTACTTGATCAGGGTTTCCAGAAGGAACCCTGGTTCTGCCATAGTTCAGGGACTGTCTCCTACAGCTTGATGTTGACATTAGTTTTCAGTCTCACATTAGATATTGTGTACTGTCTACTAATTTCCCAAGATTTCATTTTTTCTAAGTTGCAAGTTGAAGATGTCATTGTTACCTCAGATGGAAAATGTCCAACTTAACGTCAATGGAATGTGTGGGAATGTGTCATCCAAGTGTGTTGAGAACAGCTTTCTCCCCCGGGGTCTCTGGTTCCAGTTATGCTGTACAATATTCATCTGAATATAGAATAATGACCATGGACCTCATCGGTGGGTATTTTTTTTTTTTTGAGACAGCGTCTCAAGCTGTCACCCTGGGTAGAGCGCTGTGGCGTCACAGCTCACAGCAACCTCCAACTCTTGGGTTCAAGTAATTCTCTTGCCTCAGCTAGAGACCACAGGCACCCACCACAATGCCCAGCTATTTTTATTGTTGTTACAGTTGTCATTGTTGTGTTAGCTGGCTCTGGCTGGGTTCAAACCTACCAGCCTCAGTGATGTGGTTGGTGCCCTACCCATTGAGCTACAGGGGCCGCCCTCATTGGTGGGTATTAACAAAGTGTGTTAAGAGAACCCCAGCATCTTTCCTGTGTTGGGACATAGGTAAGTTTTATTAAATATCAAATATTTCCCACAAAAAGCTGCTTTTGAAATCAAATTATAATTTAACAATGATCTAAACCATTAACAGTCACAGCCATGGATCTCAGGAATGTGGGCAGACTGGAGTGTGTGTGTGAAGGGTAAGGAAGAGTTGAATTGTCATTACTGGCATTAGAACATGAGCATGTAAAGGGCTTTCTCTTTTCTATTAGAGAAAGTTTTTAAACACATGGAAAAATTGAGAGACTGGTATGAAAGACCCCCATATATTCATCATCCAACTTAAAGAATTACAAGGATGGGGCAGCGCCTGTGGCTCAAAAGGGTGGGGTGCTGGCCCCGTATGCTGGAGGTGGTGGGTTCAAACCCAGCCCCGGTCAAAAACTCCAAAAAAAAAAAAAAAAGAATTACAATGATGAACATTTCAGTACTTTTGTTTAATCTACTCTCTCTCCCTCTGTTTTTTTAAATCTCTCTTTAGTGTTTTAAATCAAACACTAGACATCAGTTCATTTCACTTTTAAATAATTCAGGATGTATTTCTAATTAATAATGGCTTTGTTTTGATGCAATTTTAATTAAAATATTTTAATAATTTTTGTTGTTGTTGTTTTTTCTTTTTAGAGACAGAGTCTCACTGTATCTTCCTCAGTAGAGTGCCGTGGTGTCACAGCTCATAGCAACCTCAGCTTTTGGGCTTAGGTGATTCTCTTGCCTCAGCCTCCCAAGTAGCTGGGACTACAGGTGCCCACCACAATGTCTGGCTATTTTTTTGTTGCAGTTTGGCCGGGGCCAGGTTTGAACCCACCACCCTCTGTATATGGGGCCAGTGCCCTACTCACTGAGCTACAGACGCCACCTGAAATATTTTAATAATTTTTCATTTCGATATAATGTTGAACTTATAAAAAGTTGCAAGAATAGTACAAAACAACCCTGTAATCCTTTAATTCTTTACACAAATACCACAGGTTGTATACATTTTACATTTTCTTTTATAGCTTTTTCTTAAAATTCATATGTTTTCCTGTATCATTTCTTAGTAAGTTGATGACATTATACTCTTTTACTACTAAATCCTTCAATGTGTGTTTTGTAAGAACAAGATGATTTTTCTTACAAAACTATAGAAAACTTAACAAAATCAGGAAACTTAAATTCATACAATGCTATTTAAATGTCATCGGTTGCCATAATATGATGTGCCACAATATCAATATGTCCTTTATGTCAGTTTTTTCCTGATTCAGAGTCTAATCCAGTATCATATGTTATATCTCACTTGTCCTGTCTTTTAGTTTCCTTAAATTTGGAACGAGCACTTCCTCAGCCTTTCTTGGTCCTTCTTGACCTTGACATTTTGGAGAGCACAGACCAGTTACTTCATGGAATGCCCCTTAGTTGGGGTTTGTTTGATGTTTCCTTATGATTGGGTCTAGGTTATGCACTGTTGGCAGGAGCAGCACAGAAGTGACGTTGTGCCCCAGTACATGGCGTCGGCTGGCACATGATGCCTTTTGTCCTGGGATTGGTGACACTGACTTTAATTTATTTTGATCACAAGGTGTTGTCTGCCAAGTGGGAATTATTTGGAGATTATTATATAAATATTTTGTTCTTCATCAAACCTTTATTCACTAGTATTTAACATCCATTGATAATCTTTTAAACAGAATCATTTTTATATATTTATTAGTTGGCATTCTATTGAAAGGAAAGGTTTTGCTTTTTCTTAACATTATTCATTTAATCATTTGCTTATTTCTATCAGAGTGGGCTGATGGCTTCTCATTTTATTTAATGGGTTATGATTCATGACATAATTTTGATGCTTAAATCTTTTAGGTTTGGTCAGTAGGAACTCCTCCAAGGGCCTCCTGTGTCTTTTTGATGTACCCAAAGGGAGGCTTAACTTTGTACCTTCCCTGTTGAAATGGAGACTGAGCTTGGCTCTTTTGTTCACATGCAGCTTCCAATAACAATAGACTTCCCTTCCAAATCTTCCAGGTTCTTGGCACATCCCTGGAGTGATTCTATGTGGTCAGTCGAGTAGCATGGCAAAGACTTAACTGTGCACACTTACAGGAAAGCCCTGTGGATATCCTTTTTGGGCCCTGATGATGGCTGTCACAAAAAGTGCCCCTGCAAAAAAAAAAGAAAAAGAAAAAAACAAGCAATGGGCTTCCTAATTTCTGGCTTCTGTCTGAAACAGGCTTCTTGAGCCAGTTAATTGAACATAAATTACAATTGACCTTGGAGGGATTACTGGCATTTTGGGGTCATCTCAGCTGTATGGCTATTTGGGTGCTTTCTGACTGCCTGTGCTTTTATATACTTTTCAGCTAAGTTAGAGATCAAAATGCACCACTCAGGGACATTACAGCAATTGTTGACCTTCTTTGGTCAGTTTGAGGTCAAGCAATTAATCCAGAGAATTACCAGAAGATCTATAAATACACATGTTTCTTATGTGAGAGATATCATTAAAAAAAAAAAGTCATTTTATTTAATTCTTTCAGATCCATGTGTAATATTTGCAGTTTTTTTTTTTTTTTTGGCCAGGGCTGGGATTGAACCCACCACCTCCAGCATATGGGGCCGGCGCCCTATTCCTTTGAGCCACAGGCACCACCCCATGTGTAATATTTGAATAACAGTCATATAAATAAAATTTCAGTTTAGGACAATTTAATTTAAGTTATCATTAAATTTAAATTAAAATTTTAAAAAATCACCCTAGCAGCGGGTTTTCTAAAATCCCATTGTGATTGAGCCATTTTAATGTCAAACATAGGATGTCAAACCCTGTATTCAAAACAAGAGCTATTGTTCATGTCAATGGCTGAAAACATTATTTGGATATCAATTCACTCCTGAAAGTAATCATTATGGCCTGTGTTCGAATTTTTGCTCTGCAATTTTGGTGTATCAAGAGGTTGAATTAGAAAATGGTATACCAGCTTCTCCCTGATGAATGTGTGGGGAGAGAGTGACCTTCAGTAACAGACCTGGGACCCAACGATGGCACAGTCATTAATTAGTTCGCCATCTCTGGCAAGCCTTTTTATCATCCCAAGTGTTTACTTCCTATCTGTGAAGAGGGTATCTTAGTCTGGTTGTGCTGCTATAACAAATACACGAGAGTGAGTCATTTGTAAGAATAGGAATTCTTGCAATTTGAGAGGCTGGTGGGTCCAAGATCAAGGTATCAGTGGATTTGGTACATGGTGAGGACTTCTCCCTGCTTTCCACAAGGCATCTTTTTTGCTGTATCCTCACATGACAATCACTATGTCCTCACAGGGAAGAAAAGCAGAAGGACAAAATAAGCCTGACGAGTTCTCCCAGCCCTTTCGTAAGGTCACTAATCCCATTCACAACCTAATCACTTCCTAAAGACCTCATCTCTTAATACTTTTACACTGGGGATTTAAGTTTTAACATGAATTTTGGAGGAGACACAGATATTCAAACCATAGCAGAGGGATATCAGCTTGCAGAATTAGTGCAAGAAATAATAGCTATATAAAACTTTTATGACATGGAAGCATTGATGAGGTGCTTAATGAATATGGCTTCCCTTCTCTCCCATCCTTTCTTCTATTACCATAACAATCACCACCATTTATTAGTTGCTTACAACATGCCAGGCTCTGACTTAAGTGCTTCACATGAGCCTTTTGTGTAAGAGGAATTATTGTCTCCATCCACAGGTGAGAAAACTGACACCTAGAGATAGTAAAGATCCTTGACCTAGTGTTGGTGCTGAGATTTTAAGCCAGAATCGAAGCTCTGAATCATTCTGTTGTCTTGCCTCTGGTAACTATGGCTCTTTCAGACCAGGTACTTTCCCTACCTTTGAAGATGTAACCCATGGGTTTATATAATATTATTAAACAGGTGCAGTTGAGAGCCCTGATACATGGCAAAGGTGACTTAAAAACCTGGGCTAGAAACAGAAATGACGAATATTGCAGGAGAAAAGACAAGGAAAAAAGAGAGAAATACTTACCAGGTAAGGAAGGGCTCAACACCACCCTCTATGTCTCTGGAGCATTTGGTTGCTTATCTTGTTCTAAATTGGAGGTTAAAACATACGTGATTAACCCTAAATAACTACTACTTATAAAGCATTTATACACTAGGCATATGTGCTTTATGAGATTCCCACCTTAAAGTTATGGTAACCCTACAAGAAATATTTGTTCCCTTATTTTGGAGGTAAAGAAACTGAGGATCAGGGAGGTTGGGGGTAATGGCAAAGTTCCCCTTCCATGTAATTTCAAAGCTCTAATTCCTATCAATTCTCTACGCTACTTTCTGAACTACAGAGTTGCCAACAAATTTCCTGGCTGCCTGGCACTGTCATATTCCAGTTGTTACACTTATATTGTCTCCAATGAACTGAAAGAATTGGGAAGGGTGCATACCTTCTTTACCTGCTAGGAAGCTGGTTTATACATTCCCTAATAAGTCCAGCTCCCAAGAATTTTGGTACTCCATCCATACCCACTCATATTCTACAATTTGCCATCAGGAGTATATACTCTTCAACAGCAAAGCTCTTCACCCTTCTGAAGAAAATAAAGTGTTCTTATAATATTTAAAAACTTGTTTCATACTTAGTCCTTTAAGCACTACAAAGCAGAGGCTTTGTCTTGTCTACTCCGACATTTACTTTCTCTTCCTCCTAAAGAAGAGAAGCTAAATTTTAGTTCAGCTCCTTGCAACCAGAATTAGAGGGGATTCCCAGCCTCTCTTGCAGCTAAGTGTAGTCACGTCACGTGACTAAGCTCTGGCCTAGGAGATAGAAGCAGAAGTGCTCTATGGGATTCTGGGAAAGCTTCTTAAGAGGAATTGACTCAGCTAAGTCAACTTATTGCCCTTCTTCTACTTCCACTTTGTTAGGGCTGCAACTGGAATGTGATAGCTAAAGTTTTAGTAGCTGTCCTAAACCATGGGATGGCCTTGAGAATAGAAACCACCTATGGGGCAGCAGAAAGATAGAAGCCTGGGTTATTGATGACACCTCAAAGTTGCTTCTTCACTCCTGGGCTTTCTACTTCTATTTTTACACAAAAAGGAAACTTAATTTCTTCCTTCCTTTCCTCCCCTCCCAACTCCCTACCTCCTTTCTTTCCTTTCTTTCTTTTCTCTCCTTTCTTCTTTCCTTCTTTTGCTTGTCCCTGTCACTTTGCTTTTTCCCCATTATATGCAACCAAGTAATTCTAATTATTGTTTCCAAAAATGTACCTAGATTCCTATGGGCACATTCTGATACTCTAAAGAAGCCCATTAAGCTCTGAGCCTCCTGGTTCAGTCGTTAGTTGAGTATGCTTAACTTACAAAATACAGGGTATCGTGGAACTATACACAGTTGACTATTTTGAGCTTTTATATTCTTTAACATATTTTTAGGCTACAGCACTTTTAGTAGTCAAAACATTATCAGCATATTTACAGCATTACCTCTATTATTACTGTTTTTGATTCTCAAAGAAAGATGCATTTGGAAGAAAATTAGAATCTTACTCCTCTAAAGCTACTCCTATCAAGTCCGTCAGAGACTGTGCAACCCTTGTGAGGTCATGCTACAAATAGATTCGGAATGGGTGTGATGTTTTTGTGATGAACATCAAGCAAAACTCACAATTTGTTCCAGGTGGGATTCCTCCCCATTCTTATTTTAACATCAAGCACAAAACTGACACAAACCATTGTTCAGTTATACTGATTTACTGAGCTTTGGGCCGGAGTTGAAGATCCACCAGAAAGACATAGTTTTGTACCTGAGTAGGTAGATTAGTGAAAACGTGTTTTCCACTGAAACACAATTCACTGAAAGATGGCCAAATATAATATTAGAGTCCCCTGCTACTATGTGTATAATCATTTTTATCCCAGGAAAAGATACTGTTCTGGTTAAAATGGCTTACATACGCTGACTGAAAAAGTTAAAAATAAATGGAACAGAAAACAAACAAAAAAAAAGAAACCCCAAACTTCATCTCCAAAGCCTTATAAATATGGAAAGAATACATATTTTGAGGTCCTGGTGAAAGGAAGTGGAAATTTGAGCAATCATCTGAATAATTTAGCCAGAAGTGGTTGAGAATGTTTAATTTTGTTTTTAAATCTTAATTGTCCATTCCCATCATACATTAGATTGACCTGAATTTTCTACACAAAAGTATTTCCGTAACTTTGGGAACATGGCTTGTACGCAGACACACCATTTGTAAGGCTTTGCATTAGCTTTGCGGTTACCAGTGTGGTTTCCTATAAGTTAAATAAGGATAGTTTAGGATTATACAATTTCAATATTTGCAGGGAATTTAAATATGATCTATTCTAATCCTTTACAGCTCTCTCCTAGCCCTATCTAAAGATGAGGAAACTGAGACCCAGAGATTATTCCAAGTCTCACAACTTGTTACATAAACTTCACGTTTAAAGGATTAATGTTTCACCTATAGTCTCAGCTACTCAGGAGGCTAAGACAGAGCATCACCTGAGCCCAGGAGTTTGAGGTGGCTGTGAGCTAGGCTGAGGCTATATGGTCCTCTAGAGTGGACAACAAAATGAGACTCTATCTCAAAAAAAGAAACAAAGGATTAATGTTTCATTCTTTTTACAAGTTTTCTAAAATGATCCAGTGGAGAAAACGAAGTTTTCAGCCATCATTTTGAATCTGGTCCTAATTATGTTCTGTATCATACAGATCTATCAAATAAGAGGACCATCACACCTAAACTTTCTAAGAGTGAGTTCCTTTACCCTTGTTGGAAATTATTAATATTACTACCTATAAAAGACAGGGGCTATAGGAAAAGCCTGCCTCTATTTTAAGTGATAGTACACTAAGCCTTGTAGAATACCTGAAATAGCAAACTGCACATTGATTCCAAAGCAAATCAAGTTAAGTATCTTCTATGGACATAAAGTCAGATAATAAAACTCAAGAAAATAATGTATGCTCTTCTCTATCTTTAACTGAACTAGGAATTCTCTTTTAAACTTTGCATACAGTATGGAAATAAGGTTTTTGAAGTAACCATTGCAACACGTTTTCATGAGTGTTTATTAAGAAGCCCCAAATCTGTTTCAGTAATAAATTGGCTGACGTATCTATAGGTTTAAATCTTTTATCGGTTACTGATTAACTTAACTGCTCTGCCTGACAAACCTTCATAATAAATAAGCCAACCAGTGAGCACTTCACAATCAAACCAACTTTGTTTAAAGGACTATCACTAAAACAAGATTTATGCGCTAATGAATTTTGCAATCAGCATGTGGTGGTGTACAAGTTTCAACATGAATCTAAAATGTAGAAATCTGAAGACACTGAAGTTATTAAAAATCACACCACAATGCAACTACTTTTAATTAAAAAGAAATATATCTCATTCATATTTAGAAACAGCATTATGACTCATGAAAAGGATAACTGAAGATTACTTTTCGAGCGTATCCTAACAAAACATGGCTGTTGTTGCTTTAAAGGTTAATGATTACTTTTCAAGATCACATTGCTTGCCATACTAATTCAAGTCAAGGAAAAATATCAAAATAAGAAACTATATTTTATGTGTACACATAAGCCATTTAAGTAGACAAGATGATTGATGATGGTGTGTCAGTAAGAAAAGTTGCTTGTGGCTATTTTTTTTTTCAGTTTGACCAAATTCTTCTTGGAAAGCCTATATAAATCATTGGTTTTTCTGTCTCTATTTGAATTAATTAAATTGTTGACAGTGAAATTGCAAGAAATAGCTTTGGTATATGTATATATATTTAAAAAAAAAACAATTCCCAGATCTCTTTGTATAAAGCTTAAAAAAAAACTCTTGATAAACTTAAGCCTTAAACATCTGTCTGGACAGATGTCAAAATGCAGAGTGTTACCCCATTATGCTGTGCAAATATCTGACACTACATTATTACTCTTCAGTTAAATATTCACAGTGAGAGTTTATGATCTTTTTAAAGGAAAACTTGCATGAGAGAGTAACCTCATCTCCCACAACACACGAGCGCTGCAAACAAATGAATTTCAGAGTAAACAGGGGGAAATAACTTCCTGTGCTAGTCTTTGTATCATATTTTAATCACCTGGGATTTTTATATCGGGGTTTTATAAGTCATTTATAAATCAATGATCTTACAAATCGTTCAACAGCATGTAATGGATAATGAACTGTATTGTTAATTGTGAATATTTCCCTGCAAAGAGAGTTTTGGTGAGAATAGCAGAGAGAATTAGATATGGAAAATAAAACATGGCATTGATGGATCCTAATTGATTTAGAGTATATATATTATAGTACAATAAACAATATCTTTCTAGAAATGAAAGATGAAAACTGTCGTGATGTGAAGTAATTTAGCAAAGAGGACTTCCTGGAAAGGAACCTTTGGACTCAGACGCTGAGTTGCTGAGATGGTGCTTTATTCCCTGTTCTCTCCCAAAGACTCTAGATTAGATACAGTTAGTTTATTTGATGAATATTTTCACATTAGGATTACAACTGCCTGAAAACGAAGTTTTAAGTGGTTTTGAAGTGATTAAGAAAGAAAAACCTCTCTTCTTTCTCTAGAATTTACTAGCCTGTTCGGCACTAAATATATACATGACACAAACAACCACAATTTCCTTATATCAGCTAGGAAGAATTCTTCAACAAAACACTGCAATTCTGTGTCAAAGAAACTAAGAACAGTGAGAGCATCTCACTGTTGACTTAATGAGGTGGGAATGGAAGTGTGAAGGGGAAAAGACAGATTCTAGGTTAGAGGTTGGCAAGGTGAGACTGCTTCTTTAGCAAAGGAAAAAAAAAACCCTCTGAATGTCATGTCTGATATAAATGGACACATCTCTCTCTCTATTTCTTTCTCACCCTTCATCTTTTATAGGGTGGGGGGAGCCCTCCTTATTTGTCTTCAAAATTCTGAGATGAATTAATTTGCTCTCACAGACATCGGATTTGATGTTAATAAATTTGAGTGGTTTGACTTGGAAAACATCAGTTTATGTTTTAATTTCCTTTGTAGCAAATGCTTATGGATACCCTGGTCTCCGGGTCAGACTTCATAGTCTACCTACCGTCAATCTCATCATTATTGTTTTAATTATTAAATTTAAACCAAATCAAGTTAGTGAGGAGCTCTCAAGGAATCTCAGGAATAAGGGCATGCCAGTCCCCCATTTCTTCTTCTAAACCTTTTGGACCCATTCATAAAGATTAAACGAGATTATGTCTGTGAACTCGTTGAAAATTGCAAAGCCCAAACATGAGAACAGATGATGCCAATGATGGTTAGGATAATGCCCCCAAAGGTTCATTTTTAAACTACAGATATGGTAGCAGCCTTATTTTTTTCTGATCATCGTACAGTCTTGAGAAGCCTAATTTGTAATAATATAAACTAGATCTAGCCATTCACTGGGTTTCTCAAGCATCTCTCGTGATCCCTATTCTCCTGTTACATAGAATTATTTAGCCAGTTCAAGAAAAAAAAGATTATTTTTGCCTTCTTAGTTTTCTAAACCACATTGCCCAGATTAATTAGAAAATTACCCAAATCTCTCTTTTCTCTCCCCCGCTACGCAGCACTTGCAGGAGGGAAAATGTTAATTTGCTGCAGAAGCTGCTTAAAATTAGTCAAAATAAACCCTTGTTCCAGTCTCGTACACGTGCAATAATTCTCAGTGATCAAAATGGGAAGCGGGTCTAAGAAGGAGAGGAAAAGGAGGAAGTTTGCAGATGGACTTTCTCCCTGAGTCTCATTTCCAACCAGGTAAAACGGAGTTCGAGAGGCCCAAATTCTCAGCAGATTTTCACAGCACAGTAATAGCCTTTATGCTTGGAAATTTATGGGCCATGGACAGTTTATAAGAAACGATGTAGTTCATCAGAGAGCCAGACTGATGGGGCATATGGGAGCATTCTGCACAGGAAGTTGGGTTTTGGAATAATACTTACTTTGATAGAGTTGTTTTGTTAGCTAAGTAAAACAGTAGGGAAGCCAATGGCCACTTAGGCTTCAAACATAAATATATATTTATAAGTCACCCAGCTGCCTAATTGAGAGCCACAGTGTTTTCCCTGAGTAGATCTTCACCCGAAAGCAGTAAAAGCAACAATTTCACCAACAAAACCTGAGACTCGGTATAGATTTATTTAGTGTCTTTGATAATTTGGAGATAATTGAATGCTTTCTAAATGCTTCTTTGAGTCAAAGGGTGAGGGGATGGTTAGAAATATGCTTTTTTTTTTTTGTAGTGGAAGGGGGGCTCTTTTGTATTTAAGGTGCAAAGATATAAAATTAAGCCTTATGTTACACTTGGGGTGGCAGAGTGCTGTTATCAGAGATTTGAAACTGTGGTTCTATGGACTCCTGATGGGGAGAATTGGGAAATTCAGAGGAGCAAGGGTTGGGCGTACAATTGTCTGGTGCTTTTAGGTTTCACAGAAGAAGGTTAAGCAGGAGGTGGCTTGTTAAATTTGAGCAGAGAACTGGAAAATAAGATTTCACACTCCTGAGATAGGGAAGGCTGGTGAGTTTGGAGTTTGTCTGGGTGATTTGAAAAAGGTCGAGTGTGCTATAGAGTTTCTCAAATTGTATTTTAGTGCTTATGAACAAAAAAAAGAGTAGGTGTTATGAAAGAACCAAAGGGCACTTTAAAACTCAAATAATTATTGGGCATGTGGAAATAAAATACACCCTGTCTTCTGCTTGGCTGGACCTCCTAGAATTCAGGCCTTGCTAACGATGTTTTGCTACTGTGTCCTCCATTCAAACCCCTTCTTTCTTTTTTCTCAAGCCCTTTTCTCCTCTCTATGGCCACGACTTTAATTAATTTCTCTTTTTTTTGCTCTGAGACCCTGAGCAAAATTGTGTTGCACGTGGCAGCATGGGAATCTGGTATTTGGGTTCTAGTCTGAGGTTCATCTTTCTATATGACCTTAAGGCAAGGACACTAACTTTTTGGGGGGCCTTCCCTTTTGTCCTGGAGGCACCAGCGGCGTTGGTTTCCTGAGGCTTCCCCTAACTCTGGCATGATTTTATCTTAGACTCCATCTTTTGTGTGTGTATGTCTGAGAAACAGGGTCTTGCTTTGTCGCCCGGGCTGCAGTGCAGGGGTACAGTCATAACTCAATGCTGCCCTGAATCCCTGGGTTCAAGCAACTCTTCTACCTCACTTGAACCACCGTGCCTACATAGACTTGGTCCTGTTACTTCTGTCTTTTCCTCCTCTTCTTGGACAGGTGTGGCTCTCTTTATAAATTAACTTGTTATACAAATTATTCATTAATGCTATTTGGTCTGGTTTTATATTTATTCTCTTTCAATTGTTTTTCTATTTTGTGACTTCTAGTTTTACTTGTATTTTCTTTGCTTTTTGGTTCCTTCTCTTGAGACTAATTTTCCCTTTTTACTATAATACATAATGTAACGTTATTCCTTTTCAAGTACTATGTTTGTTTTTCCCTTTTCCTCCACGTTTGATCTTTCCTAGCCTAACCCAATGCTAAACATATTTTAAGCACTTTACAAATATTTCTTGATTGATAGGTTTAATAAGATTTCCCATGTTTCAGACCTCCCATCTCCTTGAATTGGCTTTGGACTCCGGGCTATCTCCTGTGTTTTTGGAATTGAAGTTAACATCATTCTTCACCACTGTAATATGAACACTGGGTCAGGCAACTCACACCTGTGCAATCTCTAGTCTTAAATCCTCTATTCTTAAGGGGCTGACTTTAGGAATGACTCAGTCTCCGTTCTCTTGCTCCCGTCCAAAGGAACAGGAAACATAAAAGGCATTAAGTATATTGGATAGCAGTCAAACTTCTAACAGTTCAGCTGAGCTAGGAAAATTAAACCTTGTAGCATGAGAAACTTCCAAACACTTTATTTTGCAGGAATACGAAATGAGGAGTTTTTCTACTAAGAGTTAAAATGTTCTGAAATAACAACCCACTGGAGATATACAGATAAGAATCCTTAAAAGTATAACCTCAAATTAGATCCACATTTTCCTGTACTATAGAACATTAAAAGAATTTAATAGCTTGGAGAAAGTGTTACTCATTGCCCATTATCTCGAAACAAATCTATGTATTTCTATGAAAATGTGATAAATTTTGTCCCATATTAAGCACACGTTAGCATGCACTTAAGTAGACTATTTTTTAAGTCCAGGAAAGCCAGTGATTTTCATTAATTAACTTCTTATTAAATGGATCTCACAATAGAGTAAAATAGAAAAAAAAAATTTCCCCTTACTAGTATTATTTAACTTATTGCTAAGATTGTCCAAGAGGCTTCGTATGTCTTACCTTTCCCGCCATAATCCAGTTCTCAGTCCTACCACTTTAAATTTCTTTTAAGGAGACATTATTATTATTATTTTTAAATTAAATGATAGCTGTGTACATTAATGCAATCATGGAGTACAGTGTGGTGTTTTCATATACAATTTGTAATATTTTCATCAAACTGGTTAACATAGCCTAGAGACATTAGGTTTTGTTTGAAAAGCTAATGACCTTGTTGTTACTTGACACTAAGACCAGCTACCTCTTTCCATAGAGACATAAAAATAGCAATTAGAAACTTTTGATGAAAATAGGATGTTTGTAAGTTAATTTACTAAAGGATCATCATGGTATTTTCATAACACATCCTCCTATAACTCTAGCAGGAGGACTGATTTGGCTTGCATGGAACTTCAGTAATACTTGCGGCTATTAGAAACACTGTGGGTACATTGAGGCACCCATTAAAGCAATAAATCTTTTTTGTTATCTATTGAATCATGATACTAGGCGATACTCTACTCAAAAAAAAATACAAATTTGTAATCCTCAAAGTTACAGACATTATGAAACCTGTGAATGATGGAGACTGGTGAATGAAATTGCTGAAAAACCCAACCATTAATATGTAGAATTGCTCTTTTAGATAGGTAAAATTAAAAAAG